>JAUOZQ010000132.1:0-260638 GCA_030710315.1 Anomotaenia brevis | reverse complement strand
TATTGCTTTAAATCAGTTTTTCACACGGAGTGGTTCGATAACTTTGCATTCATTTGGTATTACCGACATAACTCTACAACAGCATTTATTTAAATGGTTTTAAATGCAAACATGCTGGTTCATTGGAATTTTATAAAACGTACCTCAGACTTTGAATTACTCATAAATCACACAAGAAAATGGTTTTGGGCACAAGCCGAAATAATGCTCAAACGCGGCTTTCACTTTCTGCTCTTGGGAGTTAATGTAGAGATTAATTAAGCCATATTTATTCCAATGTGAGTTTAATGGTCGATGGAAACGAGCGCAACCATTGCAATATGCGCCGTGAATAAGCTTTTCCAGGCTAAACGGTTGAGGAAATTGCAAGTTGGCTTAGTTCAAGCCGCGCAACTCTTCCTCTTGGTAAAGCGCCTCAACGTGTTAAATGGGTGCCTCATTGAATGTTTGTCGGAAAACATCTCAAATTTGGAGTTGACATCTGTTCGTCTCCTCGTTTTTGCCGATTCCTTTCAATATTCAACACGTACGACTAGTGACTGGGTCATTTATCGAGATGTTAGGAGTCGTAGACATGAAGGCCAAAGACCCTAACAACGGTCGAGTTGGGAACTTCACGGGAAAACGGCCCTTATTCACCCATTTAGGATCACCAGGGAATAATTCCTTTTGAATTGTTACCACCTAATGCAACAATTATTAATGTTTAAGTCTACTCTAGTGAGTCGTCGAAGGGGAGTAATGCTTCATTAGGGCCGTGCAGCACAAAAGATGATGGAACTTGCTTGGTTGACAATGCCACATTCACGCTATTCTCCCGATCTACTCCTATTTGTTCCTTAGTTTGCACTATGAATTGGAAGAAAGCGATTACGCAACGTAGCCAGAAGTGGTTAAACTTGACATTACCAGGGAAATAACATGAATGGTAAATATTTAGCAAAATGTGAACTTTGTCCAATTATTTTTGTCCACACTTTGGACAGAATCCATGTAGTCATCTAATTTAATACTGCCTTTGTTTCAGCAGATCACTTAATTCCGATCTGTAATTTAGCTGTGTGAAATATTAAAAAGAAAATTAACTGAGACCCTTGAGCCTTAAGGCAGAGTTAGAATTATTTCTTTTGTCCGAGTTGATAGAATGGTGAATTTTTAAAGTAGAGAATTACGATTCTTAATTAAAACCCACGTTTTAAAAGTACAGGTGGTTTCACTTAAATAAAATCATTTAAAAAGGGCTTAAAATGATGTTGGTCTAACTACAGTAGTTACATTAATAAGAGCAACAGCCAAATTTTGTGTCCATCTTACGAATAATCCAAACCACCTCATGTCAATTGCAAAAGCTGATTTGAGTGGCTTGAAACCGGCTATCATTGTAGCCATCAAAGAAGTTGGATGCTTTACTAGCCTTGAAGTCGCTTTAGTCAACATCCTGATGGAGATCACTCCAGGTGAGTAGACGTCACCTGATCAATCCGGTCAAGTATCGACGAATTTATTTTTTAAAAACTTTAAAGAGAATATCTGACTGCTTAATATAAGGGGCCACAGAAACACGGACTAAGAAGAGAAAAAATATGACGACTGTTGACACAGGTCACGTTCTCAAGTCTTCAGATGCCACCACAAGAAAGAAATGCTAACAGCCTTGACAAGGCGACAGGCGAAGAGTGAATTTACTCTCGTTTTTAGTCTATGTATATGATTTCTAACCGGTCGAATGTGCTTTTACCCAAATCGAGTAAATAAACCTTTTTTATTTTAAAACAAACATTGTTTCCTTCATTGAATTCAATTGGATTAAAGCAGAAATTTACACTGTTTGTGTGTTTTCGAGTTCCGCTTATGGAAGAGCTCGTTCGTGGTTCGACATTTACCATTCAATTACATGCCAAGTTAGGCAGGTCAAGAGCGGCTGTTTTAAACAAATAGAAACGGTCTCAGCAGTGAGTCATGCAACGCTCGATCTCTCCAAAAGTCGCCGGGTTTATTAGGTCATAAATAAACTTTTTTATTAATTCAACGGAGCTGATTAGTCTTTTGTAAATCGAAAGTCGAAAATATTTAAAATTCAAAAAATTAGAAGGAATTTTTTCTGTGAGAGATCACTATTGATATACATACCCTCTAGACTAGAATTATTGATACATCCGGTTCCTTCAATCCGAAGGCAAGTTTGACTTCTTGGAACGTCTTTGCCTATAGAAACAATATTTTCAGAAATCAAGTGATGAGTGCGTGTATTTGGCAACCAAATTGCATCTACAGCAAAGCCTACTGAATTCCAGCTAAGTAGCGCCAGCAGCACTAAAATATTTAGTTTCTGATATTGGTTGAAGTTTTAGTTTAGATCAATGACGTATATATATATATGTTTGTGCAATAAAATAGCTATCTATTCGCGTATAATTGATGAAACCGCCATCATTTACAAGGCTGTCGACTTGACCATTTTTCACGTCTTTCGAAAGGGTTACTGTTGCTACTAGATGTCAAAAGATATCTACAAATTGGTAAATCTGCTCTCTTTCTGGGCTTCTTGTGATTTTTTGATAATCAGTACCGGCGATTCCTTCTCACCGCTAGCTCAACTTAACTCCCTTCTCAAGATTCAGAAATGTTCACTTCTAATCTACTCAAGGATGTACAGCCATTGGGACATGGCAGAACAATCGTCGAGTGCATACCAAGGCAGATGACAACAAAAAGATCTGTTTTCTATCAGGGTTGTCATCTATTCCACTTAGAAGGCGATCTAGGCCATTTCAACTCCTTTTTCTTACCCAAATGTCAAAGTGTTTTAGCAGACTGTCCTCAACCATTGGCGAATATCCCAAACTCAATACGACCCCATCTCGAAACACTTAACGAGATTATTTTATACTTTTTGCGAAAGGAAAGGGTCTTCTTAAAACCCCAAGGTTTGTTCTGTTCTCAGTTAAATAGGCTTTTCTGTCCCTCTTGGAGTGGCAATTAGTGTCTTTCTTGACTATGAGGTTTAATCCGTATCTTAAGATCTGGGGAAACCGATCAGCAGGCAGTCACTCCATGTTACTGAATAGTAATATAAGTTCAGTACTAAATGCATCAAGTGATCTTCATTGCTCGGCCTTATTTCAAACCATTAAAATCAGACCACTGATCACAAATGTATTTTTCATCTGATAAATCATGTGCGAAACGTCATCTTTCTTTGCGAAACCTCACGTGTGTGTGTGTGGTATCGTTTGAATGATTTAATTTGCATCAGAGCTATAGCACTCTTCAATTTTCATTATAATACAAAATTTTCCTAGCGAGTAAATATAATAATAACTTATGTTTCACATCAACCAAATTCCAACCATTCAAATTGTAATTAAAATGAAAGTTTTTAGAAAGAAGTTTTCAACTGGAACACTGGTGTATCTCAACGTGTTCGAATCGCATTGAGCAGCTTATTATATTCGAACTTCGTTGCCCAAGAACCAATTCGTGAGCGTTACATTCGACATCAGAATGAGGTGATCACATCAGTAAGTGTTTACGACATCACGATTGCGCATGACTGCAAATGATATAACAAAATATTGTCAAAATTCAGATATTTGGGCCGACTGCTCAATCGAAATTGCTTAACACCTGAAGGACAAATTATTAGTAAACTGTATAATAAAACAGAGAACAAGTTAGTCGACGTTTAGTCAAGCAATAAAACGTCCTAATAAGGTCGAAAATACGTATTGCTAAGTAGTCATCAGTAGTAACGTAAGTGTAATTATCATTTACTCAACTTGGGTGTTGTCTTCGATCCGGTCTGGATTCCATTCTTCCCGGCATAAGGACGGAAATAAATGCACAGAATGCGTAAAACGAAATTGCGTGCCGACTACTTATTAGGCTGATGCACTCAGTCGAAAGTGCTTAAAAATGGAAGGCTATGTAACATGAAAACGAAACTTGCGGAGAGCAACCAAGGGAATCATTTCATAGCCTTATATATTATTTTGGTGAAAGTTTTGCTTTGCATAAAATGCATTTTTAATAAACTTCGGCTTAATCGCTTTTTATTGCGGTTCATTCCAGTTGGACAAGATAATTTATCAGATTGTCTTAAATTCAAACAAAACCACTCTTATGACTCATTCAGAATCAATAACCAATAGGAATGCAGAATGCTGGACCAACTCAACAGACTGAGACCTGATAGGTTGGTAATATCACCAAAAAATCCCCAATGGAGTAGTTGCCCAATGGTGTAGTTTCCTTAATTGATTAGGAACTCAATTCACATCCCTTTTTCACTTCGTGTTCTTCTGAGCGTATTCTAAGATTAGCATTCCTTGTCTGTTAAATAACTTAAGTAGCCGTCTTACACTCTTATACTCAGATTATAAAAGATTAAATATACAGAAGCAGCACTGCTTTGCTTGAGTATTACTTTACTAACACTAAATAAAAATTTTAAATTTTGATATATTTATTTATTGAAGATTAATAATATCCATATCACGGAGGGTCCCGATGGTAATTTTATAATTGCGGTATTAATGCTGGTATGAAACATGGAAATCAAATATTGTGGAAATTTACTTTGAGAGAAATTATTTGAGTTATCATGCTCCATAAGGTTCTACTTTGAGCAAAACGCATTAATCTTTAAAAAAATTTTCATGAAACTTTGCTTATCGAAATTAACTGGTGAACATCAAATTTGAAACAGGTAATTTTTCAGGCTCCTTAAAAGTTTAAATAAATGTTTTTCAGAAAAAGACTGTCAATATCCTAGCCATTCTTGTGATTCAAAGCTAATCAATAGCCAATCAGAACGCAGAGAGATGAACTAACACATCAGACTGAGATCTGATTGGTTGATAATGTCAATAAAAGTATACCTAGTGGAGTATATGGCCAGAGGCTTTTTCACTGGTTTCACTACCTTATTTGATGGGAAACGCAATTAACACGCATTTAATCTATTCGGGTTCTTCTGAGGGTATTTCAAAATTAAATGACATTGTCTGTTTACTACCTTTTAATTCACTCCTATAAACACCTACTTGTTTTTTTTTCTCTGAAGAAATCAAGCCTCAGGGAGATAACAAACTCGTCGAAGGTCACTAACCCCATCCTAAGAGTGAATCTGTAAGTTATCGTGAGTTTACTACTTGAATGTGCAAGAACATGATGCAATTCTGCATAACGGCGTTAATTTCTTCCCTTCGCAGAGAGTCAAGTGCAAGTTGTCACCGGAACCTATCAGCAGGCAGTCACTTCACGTTACTGAATAATAATAATAATATAAGTATAGCACTAAATGCATCAAGTGATCTTCATTCCTGGGCCTTATTTCAAACCCTTAAAATCAGACGACTGATCACAACTGCATTGTTCATATGATAAATCATGGGCGAAGCGTCGTCTTTCTTTGCGAAACCTCACGTTTGTGTGTGTGGTATCGTTTGAATGATTTAGTTTGCATCATAGCTATAGCGCTCTTCAATTTTCACTGAAATGCACAACTTTAACTTAACATTAACCTATATATCTCGTCAACCAAATGCAAACCATCCAAATTGCAATTTATATGATAGTTTTTAGATGCTGTGTCGTGTTTGCTCTAGCAAGGATTGTAGTCAGCCGAGTATGATAATTTTACGCCGAATACTCACTCTTATTTGCAGAAAACATGAACCAAAAATGCCTAGCGATGATGCATTTGTAAAACAGTTCACTACTTAGGTTACTGTCTTGTCTTGTATTAACAAAACCTATATTTATTGGCTCCTGTGTACGAAAATAAATATTTTTAAATTTGTTGACTTATAAACTGGAGTGAAATATTATAATTAAATGTATGTAAAATAACCTTCTATTCCATATGGGAAAGTTGAAGACAGGGAATGCAATGTTATCCCTATTTTGAATTTAACTACAAAGAAATACAAGTCTAGTAGAGTAAACTGACCAGATATTTAATTCAAAAAGATGTTGACTAGAGGCCTTGGGTACGTGGTTCCGATGTGGTCTCTCGTCTGGGTTATCAGACGATGCAAATATGCAGACCCGCCCTTTCCAATTGCGACTACATATGTTAATAGCGAATCTACTTATAAATCTGAGAACTTCCAGTAGGCATTAACTGAACCAAGAAACACATGGAGAGCTTTTATTTGCAAAATCACAAGTGACATGAAGTTTAGGGTAACACTGGAAGTTCCATCGAAGTTGAGCTTTCTGAAATGCAAAACTCAGATGTGAGGATTTCAACCTACACGACGAAAAATTTCGAAATGAAATTAAATGCTCACTTTGGTAACCCAACCACGATAGTTCGGATTTGTCATCTGTTCTTTTGGACTGCTCTTCAGTTGGTGAATTTCGAAAATAACACCTCAAAGAGAGTATAATTTCGCAATCTATTGCGTCAGTTAAAATGGGACTACGAAATTTTACTATATTTTTGCGTAAATTCCCACTATTTAAACAAAACTGTTTATCTGTTCTGATAACAGACAATCATTACAAAATACCAGTTGTCCTAAAGTGAACTGAAAGTTCTCCGTCATTAAATAATTTTTAAAAAAAGTTGCTAAATTTCGCTGCTTTTCCAATACAATCAGGAATCTGATGTGTTTTATCAAATGCAAAAGATTTCATTGCATTAAAAACAGTTTTTACTGGAAAAATTTAATAATATTAGTGTGGGAGAAATGGGTTTTGTTGAGCATTTTCTAGAGTGTCAATGTGGCTTTTAACTAACATAAAATTTTAAAAAAGTATTTTGATGATTTTTCATAATTTTTCATTAGTTATGCCTTCAAGGTTTGTCACATTGAATAAAGTTTCATTAGATTTAAAGGGCTATAAATAATGTAACAAAAATTTAACCAAAATCAACTTGTCTAATCATTTACTCAAGTGATTTTTCTTTTTTAATAACTGGTGAACAACTCAAATTGAGTTTACAACAGTAAATAATTTTTGAGTGCACAAATTTAGACGTCGATGAGGATTGTTACATATTTTGTGCAGTTTTTTCTAAACCACGAAAAATTTGAATCACCTACGTCACAAACAAACCAGTTCCAATTGTCATTTATTCACCGGAGAGTACTGAATTCATAGCTGCTTGGCCGCGAACCCGTGGTGTTTAGGATTCAGTACATGCTCTGAACTGGCTGAAGTCAGTGCATGTGTGTTCGGTAGGGAGACAAATGACACACCCCCACTCGAAGAGATTCTCTTTTACTCCGCACACCATGGATTGCAGCATGGCAAAAGGGGATCACAGTTATGACCGGCTTCTCAGCAGTCTTCTAGAGCGGAAATGCAAAATTCGATATGCACTGGTCGCCATAGCTAGTCTAGATGCTTAGCCCAGGGTTTAGGAAGCTATTTTAAATAAAACATGGGTATTTACCTTCAGTGGTAAAACTGACAAGGATGAAAGAAACTCAAAGGATGACACTGAGAGTGTTACGCATGGTGATAGTGGATAATTTGAAGAGGTACGATGATTCAGTGTGGGTTTCATGCATTCAAAAAGTGTATACATTTAAAGCACACCTTTAGACAGGTGATGGTGTCACCTACTGGACTTTCAATACATCAAGTGCTATGAAGGTATCGATTTTTTGACCAATAACCCGGGTTCTTCTAATTAATTGATTGTAAACAACTTCGAATTTGATGGAAATTTACCAGAACCACCAACGATCCAATTCAAGAAAATTATTTTATAGAACTACGCCTCATGCGCTAGCGAGATCCTACAGCAACGAATCGCAATTTATTATCTACCTAAGAGGTAAAAAATGTCCCATTTTCAATATGCTTTTCACTTTACCATACAGCAAAAATTTATATGCTATTCTTGCAAATTCTTTTATAGAAGAAATTCATGTTAAGTAGATGGGAACAATAAAGGATTAAAGTTAGGGCAAATCCGTAGGTTCAGACCAAATTTCATCCTTTAAATTGATCGAATTATAAAACATTTATGTTTTCTAGCATCTCGAGTTAACATCTGCTCTTCTTTTCGTTATTCTCAGACTGTTTCACCTTGTGACTGGAAACTGTTGTGCACTTTGGTTGGAAATTCTCTGCCTCATGTGCAGACACGTTAAACCTGGAATGATACCTTCAATTTTTCATTAATTTGCTTAATTTTTTAATGAGAATCTGAATTTTGAAGATTTCTTTCTGATCAGGCTCTACTGATTTTCTTTGAGATTTCTTTTAGATAGTTAAAAAAACATCCTTTGCACTGATTTTAATCTAACCAAAATAAATGCAAGCAATCTATGATGTCTAATTTGATTCTGAGTCTTGAGAAATATGAATGAAACTTGCAAATAAATGGCCATTAACTTACTAAACAATGCCACCTACAAAACGAAACCACCAAAAATGAAGTACACCACTTCACAAGTTTCACAAACACATATTTTGGGAGAGGCTAAAGATTTAACTTCTTAAAAGTTTAAATAAATCATTTTTTTAGAAAAGGACTGACAATATCCTAGCCAATATGATTAAATGCAAATCAATAGCCAATCAGAACGCAGAGAACTGACCTAACACAGCAGACTGAGATCTGATTGGTTGATAATGTCAATAAAAGTTTCCCTAGTTGAGCATATGGCCAGAGACTTTTATTTCACTGGTATCATTACGTTACTTGATGGGAAACGCATATTTCATTAATGTTTATCCTTCGAATTCTTCTGAGGGTATTTCACAATTAAATGACATTGTCTACGCAATACCTGCAAATTCACTCCTATAAATACCTACTTGTTTTTCTCTAAAGATGGCAGTTCTCTGACGGAAAATGATACCGTTGATGGTCCTCAATCCCATCCTAAGAGTGAATCTGTAAGTTATCATGATTTGTTTTAAGAACTCGGCGCTATTCTATGTAACGGCTTTACTTTTTTCCATTTGTTGAGTCAAGTGCAAGTTGTTACCGGAACCGAACAGAAGGCAGTCACTTCACTTTACTGAGTAGTAATATAGGTATAGTACTAAATGCATCAAGTGATCTTCATTGCTCGGCCTTATTTCAAACTCTTAAAATCAGGCCACTGATCACAAATGTATTTTTCATCTGATAAATCATGTGCGAAACGTCTTCTTTCTTTGCGAAACCTCACGTGTGCGTGCATGTGGAATCGTTTGAATGATTTAATTTGCAAAATTGTTCTAGCTAGCAATTTTACAATAATTTATATTTCACATCATCCAATTGTTTAGGCATTTACTAGGTATATAAGTTAGATTTGCGACAAAATTCGGTTTGTAATTCATACGCTTCATTGTAATAAAATTTGCAGTTATTTTAAAGATTGAAAAGGCCTTTCAGGGACAAAACTGCATTGTTTGGTTCATCCGTAGAGATTTTTTCTAATTCAACAAACATTTTTGGATTATTTCTAAAATTACTACCGAGCTTGAATGAAGCAGAGCCTATCATCGAAAGATGTATTTTTTTGCTTACAGAATGCAACCCATACAATGATGTTTTTTAAAATGTCTTCCGTAGTAGAACATAAAGCTTTTCATTTAATTAAATCAATCTGGATTAAGGCGAACTTAACTCTAAGGCATAATTCAAAAAGGCCCTATTTGTTATTAAACTGATCTTCCGCGAATTTTGAATTTGAATGGGTCCAATATGAGTCTAATTCCAAATGTATCTCTATACATTTAAACAAACTTCAATAATTTATGCCTAACGATTGATATTCTTTCGTGGTTCAATTGATTCAGAAAAAAGTATTGATTTCAAAGATTCAGTCCACCGATCAGCTTTTTGAAACTAGAGATTTTAATGACAAATTTAATAACCTCAGATATTTTAGAAATAAACCATTTCGGAGGTCCATGAGGATTTGTCTGTTTTACCGTTTACTGTTTTGTTATTTAATCAACATAACATTAAAACTCGGTTGCTCACAAATTGCATTTCTAATCAAGGCAGTTGTAAATGTTCCGTAAAGATATAAAATAAATATTTTTAGGCTTTTTTTCCTTTTCAAAGTGCAGTTTATAGAAATATAAATGAAAGGGGTGGAGGAAAACATTATAAATGGGCGCCTTGTCATTTAAGGTGATAGCCACTTAAAACAATGCCAACAATATCTTCCAGGTAATAGAAAACCGAAGATGTGAATAAAAGCTTGTATTAGGAGAAAGAACTAGCATGTTATGGAGGACGTCGTACGAAGTTGTGTACACCAATTATCGTGACAGGGTACAAAATGTGACTAGGCGATTTGTGATTGGTTCGTGTCGTTAGCGTCCTTGTCCTTGAAATCAGTATCTTCATCATCAGCACTACGCATAAGCGCTACACACTAATACAAGTAAATTTAGCAAAAAAATCGTAGCGATTAATTCCATAACCAATTTAATAATCAATCGAGGGTCAATAAAGTCAGCTAAATTGTGCTGATTTTTGAAGATTTATCTTAAACCTCGAAGAATATGAATCACCCTTGTCACAAACACACACACGCACATACAAAGCACTTTCAGTGTTTGTTTTTTCATAAAAAAAGTACTACAGTCGTGGGTTTCTAAATAATGAATAGCTACTCGGCTGTGAATAACTGATGTTTAGGAGGCAGTGCAAGCACGGTACCACTGGCAATGGCCGGAACAACACTGTTCGTTGTCGGTACAGAAGTGGCCGGCAGGAAGACATTCGACACACTCCCACTCTACGAAATTTTGTTTTGCTCCACACACCAAGGGCTTGCAACACGGCAAAGAGTTACTACAGCTCTGACCGAGTTTTCGACAGTCACCTACAACTGAAATGAATAAAATTTATAAAACGCTGCTGCAGTTCTAGCCCAGTTGAAGCCTTTAAGATGCGTATTCAGTTTTACCTGAGGCGGTAGCGCTGGCCAGGATGAAGGATACTAGAAGGAGAACAGTGGAAGTGTAACGCATGTTGGCAAACGCTAATGTGACGAGATCGGTGTTTCAATGAGGGTTTTATGCAGTCGAAGCGTACGTACTTTTATAGCATACAACAGGTGATGTTGTATGACTGACTGCCTGATTACTTCACTTAGCACGGAGAATATCGACAGCTGAACTCGAATAATAAATCAAGTGATATTCGGGCATTGGTTTTGTCATCCTGAGCACTTTTTGTTTAATTCACAAAAATATGCCTTAAAGACTTTTAATTTCTTGAAAACGAATCAAAATCGAAATCATTATTATGCAAAGTGGTAGCAAAACTGAACAGGATAAGCATCTAGTTCGTGATTTAATGAAGATATGCTCATTTCATTATCGATTGATATGCTTATCAGTGGGACACATCTAAAACTCACGAGGCCTACGAGGTTTGATAATCTTCAAACCAGGTGGAGATGAAATGACTTCTTCAGCACTTCTTGCACAAGTGAATGAATGTAACTCGTCAGATAGTCCAACCCATCAAACTTTCGGAATTTCTTCACTACAAAACAGCGATTGCATTCAAAAAACAATCTCAACTATGCTCTTTCGAATTAACAATTTCTCAGCTCACAGTGGAATAGCAAAGCAACGATAAAGCAGCAGATTGCCTATACTAACCTCAAGCACATTCGGTAATGATTTAGCTAATTTCTTAAGGGATTATTCAAAACGACTATCAGCGAAATTTAGTGAAAGTGAGCATTTCATGAAAAAGAAGATGAAGATCAAGCCAGGCGTCATCTGAGTCACGGTGACTCACATCTGAGTCATCTGAGGTTGGTGGCTCAATCACGTCAGTTGTTTCAAGAACGGTTTACTAAAGCTACAAAAATTGTTCGTGAATCTGCCTTCTAGTATCTTGCGACTTTTGAAACATTAAGCAATGCCAAAATGAGCTCATACAATGAAACTCGAATATTTTGAGCACTGTTTGAGCTATAATTGCTAAACTTTGTCGGTATGATATATAATGTCTCAGTGTCTTTAAGCTAAAATCACTTAAGACTGTTCACGAATCTTTATAAATGCGGTAAGTCAGGAGATTTCTCTATCTAACCAGCTTTGAAATAGAGTTTAAATATGTTACCACTTGAGTTGGTAGCTCAATGAACTCAATTGAACTTTAATCATTCAAAACTATTTTATTTAAAGGAATCTTTTGCATATTTTTAGCCCAGAATCGGTTCTGGTGAGATTGCAATTTTAGGGAAAGCCGCTGTGTCAAAAACTCCTGTGAGTGTTACCAAGCCATGATCATTTGTACTGATCTATGCCATTGCAAGGATTGTTGGAATTCCCGGGATTCTGTCGAGCCAAAGCCTTCAAGTAAGTAGTCAGTCTGCTTTGAGATCTCTCTAAAATAAACCCCGTTGCAAAGCAGATATGTGCCAACACCCTAGCTAGTCATAATGGTTAAATCATAGTTAGTTCCCATCACGGTCGTCAGGACGTTAGAGAAGGTGATTGTGGGAGCCATGAGGTGGGAAAATCCTCTAGACCAGAGCTTCCACGCAGACGGCTCCTGGATCCAGTGGTTGTGATCCATTGAGATCTGGAAGCGAAGTCCTCGGAGTCGATTTCGTTCCCGAGAGTGAAGATAACGAAGATTTTGCATCCTCGGCATCACCTTTGAAGAAGCCGAAGGAAGAGAATTGATGAGTTTTAAGAACGCAGGTTTTTACTGGTTAACTTGGACCTGGTTAGCAGGGAGTTAGGATTACCTTCTCTTGCTACATTGGAAATAAACTTGTTCGCAAAATAGGTAAATAAAGAGAGCACATGCTGGCTGATGTACAGGGGTTCAGCAAAATGTGTTATGAATGTGTTTAGAGGGTAGGTGCGCTCCGGATGCTTGGCGTTTTGGGAAACACTGTCTCAGAAGTGATAACAGCACAGGTCTGGTCTTAACTCGAAGTTGTCCGAGATAGACCGTCGGACTCTAAATGGAATTGTTAGAGACGATCACAAAATCACGGCTACTAAAATCCTGCAGACATCCTCAATAAACACTCACAGAACGCACTTAATTTAAACAAAAACTATGATTTGCCCGGATCTGCATACGAAGGAAGTGCTATTTGGAAAACTTATGCTCTCAAACAAATCAAATGTTTCAGAGCGTTGAGAGAGGTAGCGTAGAAACCTCCAGAATCTAAAATTCTTTTTGCAGTGAAGTAAGCTGAAAACTAGAAATGACTTGTTAAAATATTATAGGCTTAGAAATAAAAATGCTATTTTACTTCCCAGTTTCCGCATTTTCCTTCAAGTTTATTCTCAAACGACCAAGTTAAAAGTAGGCCGAGAACAGTGGCTTCTAACATTATATATCAGCAACTTTCTAAATGCCGACTTGTAGTTTAAGGCAACTATTAAAGATGAAAAACACCACTTAAACACTTTGCTAAATCGTCTATGTAAATTTGATTAATACATTTTACTAAATATTTTAATGGGATATTTATTTAATTAATTGGGAAATATCAAAATATTTTCTATGTTCCGTTTCGAAAAATTTATAAAATGAAAATGGATTATGGATTATCATATCAGTAAACAGTGGCATTTCAAATCCTCAATGTGTTGCAACAATTTTGGTGAAATGGTGGTAAAAAATTTGACTCGAATTGCTGAGAAAATTAAGTGATAACTCAGAAATTAGTTAACATTTCCAAACTGCTTTAGTAAGGCGCTCTTGAAAAATGCAAAATTAGTGGGTTCAGAAGTGACCACGGTGGCATCCATCTTAACTTCTTAAGATAAAGAAAAGTCCTTGGAAAAGTAACAAAATCCCATTTCCATGGTGTAGGTACGCCTTTTAAGGCGACTCAGCCCCAATTCTCCGAAGAAATGGTTCACCCAAATATTTTAGAGTCCGCGGAAATAGATTTCTTATTTGAATTTCCGATATCACCTATGAATCCTTCTCAGCGAGGTTGAGGTGGTTTTGGTATTATGGTTGTCAGATCAAGATCCACGGGTACTCGTGCGCTTAAATTATCCACTAATGCAATGTGTTTTCTGAGATCGTATTATTTTGTCAGTACTTGAAAATAATCAATTTACCATTCATTGTCCGAAATTAACGACTTATTTTTGAACCAAAAACTGACTTTGTGCACACAGAAATCAAAATTATCGCCTTCATTAGAGTATCAAAATTAAATCAAGCGATAGAGTGTATACATAGTAATATTCCGTACACGTACACAAAATCATGAAAACTATTTGTATGAAGTTGTTTATTTATGCAGTGACATTTCCATTAAAATGAGTTTCGGGAAAGCAATATAACCATGGAATTATGCTTAACAAATAACCAGAAATGATGAGTGATTGATTGGGGTGTCAGTGACCAAGCGAACAAGTAACATTCTCCATTCCCAATACGAGTATACTCAGAATCGCATCCTCAAATATATTACGGCCATATCCAAGGCCGTTACTTGCAAACCAGGGTTTGAATCTCCTAGTGTTCACCTTTTCTACGAAAATGGATGAGTTTTTCACGTATTGGATGAGCACCTTCACTGATGCTGACCGTATGTATCTTTTATCCCTTCAACAAAATAATGAAAATCACTGTAATCGTTCCCTTACATTTGTTGAAGTTAGTTATATGATTTCTACAGTGCCTGGTCAAAGAATGTAATGTTTAAATAGAGTCTCGGACGTAAAAAGCAAGATGACTCACCAGCATCCGTTAAGTACGATGACATTGGTCATGACACGACACTCTTGCAATGCTGGGTAGAGATCGCCCGCTCTTTTCACGCAGACTGCAAACCAGTCATCTAGTTTACCATTATACGCATAGGTCAAGCCGTTGAGGTTGAAATTAAACGTTCTCATAGTTTGAAAAAGCATATGTTTGATTAGCTCTGAAGCCTTCGTGAACGCCTCCTCTGGTATACCGCACGATAAGTCCTAAGGGGCACACACACATTCACGCAATGGGTTAAACTACTAACCGTGGTTGTGGTTGTGGTTGTTGTCGTTGTTTCAGCTTCATTTTTAGCTCTAAAGAGCGAATACCAAAGCGTATACAGGTAGAATCCAGCGTTTACAGTAAACATTTCCCAACTTGCTTAATATTTCAATGAGGCCCGTCTATATATATCGTGATTTAATGATTGCAACAGGGAATGCCACTGCAGCTCTCCAAAGTGTGCACAGCAGAGGTAGGGTCAGACATTTTTGAAATTATTTCCCTTGGTATCATGTGGTGAGTCCTTTTAGAAGCAAGGAAGGCCCTTTTCCATTAACAAATTCAGAGAGAGACAAATTTGGAGGGCCAATCTTCATTTAATGAAACTCGAGTCGTCACTACCTTAGAAGACTAAAATAAAATGGTTAATTTGTTGTTTTGACAGGTTAGAGCGTGCTTATCAGCTGGACATGGTGGAACTTGTTAAGAGGAGGGAGATAAACACAGCTGGTCGAACCACTCCCTCCAAAAATAGTTCACCAACATATCGTGTTCAAAACAGTAACCAAATTAGGTGGTAGAGACTAAAAACTGAAGGAGAGAAGCCTTTTCCCTCGATTCTGATGCAGGAAACAAACTTTGTGCTTAAAATCAGCTTGCTCACGATACCAGTGCTCGCATACCCTAAAACAAGACGCCATTCTGGCGTCTCCTACCACGTTTATCTTGGCTTGGTGATGTGGTCACCTCCTATTGGTGTCAAAAGTTTCTTGAGCAAGTTATCGCAGCTGGTCATATTTGGTTTGAGGCGATAATAGCGCATTATTTATTAATTTATCCACGTCTCTTAAGATGTGCATTTAAATTCTATGGAATTATTCAAATTACTTCAGTCCTCATTTTTCCAAATTCCTAGACAACGATGATTGGAACCGTGATCCCCTTTGTCTAAAATAATCTGGCTGAATGCTTTGAGATATAATCTTCCCTTGATTTTGGCAATATTAACGAATTTTTATGGATAAATTCACGGGCTTCAAGATGTTCCTATGAATTTTATGAGAAGTTGAGGAGAAGGGGATATCTCCATGTGTCAGGGTGAGGTACCCTTGTTAAATGTATTGAAAAGAACCAGGGTCTCTTGTACCAGCGCTTCATTTAAAAGCCAAATCGTGCAGGAGCTGAAAACGACGTGTTCCCTGGTGTCTTCAGGTACCTCCTACCTCATTTCATCTGTCTCGAATGACTCGTTCAATTTAAAGTGGCTTACAGAGGATGGAAGTATGCACTTGCATTAGAAGCAATAACAAACACACTACCATAGGGAGTTATGAGCGCTTATTCTGGCGACCGAGCACAAATCATGACTAAGCGATTTTTATTTGATCCGTGGTTGGTAGCGTCCTGTCCTTGAAAAGCGTATCCATATCAGCGAGGCGCATAAGCGCTACTACATAATTACTAAGGTTTTAGGGTCTAAAGTTCTAGAATTTTCTTCTCCAGCTAAAAGGGTTGGAAGAAAGATGACCAATTTAATCTTTTGACAGTGTAGAGTATGCTTATAAGCTTTCGAAGAAATAAGATATTGTAGAATGAACAGGGAAATTGCTAGAAATGGCTAGTCGAAAAAATTGCCATTTAAATTTTCCAGAACCCGATCGCGTAAGAGATCTATGTAATCTTCGAAACGGTAGCCAAATTAGGTGTTAGCGACACTAATGCTTCTGAATTTTACTTTATAAAGCTGATAAGGGCAGACGATGCTCTAAAACAAGATGCCTTCTGGCTTCTTCTGGTCTCTCTCTTTCAGCACTGAAAGTCTCTTCATATATTCTCAACGCCTTTTGTCGCAAGTTATCGAAATGATCATTTTTGGTTTAAGGTACTAACAGCGTCTTTGTGTAAATGCTTCTCCTAAGATGCTCATATGAATTTTATGAAGAAAAAGTGAAATGAAAATAATTACTCCAGGTGTCAGAGTTAGGAGTTGCCGGTGTGCTATTGATCTGCACCTATGACCTTACCAGGTACCCTTGTCAAGCTTGTCACCAATGATCACTGTTTCTTTCGTGTAAGAGAACTAAGCAATTTCCAAAGCGGTAGCTGAATTCGGTGTGGCAGGCCAGGCACCGTAAAACCGATAGAGGAGTCAAAACTTTTAATTTTAGCATCCCTGAAAACCACACATTCCTACAAGTCCTACGATGCTAGAAAAAGAGGTGTTTCAGGTTGCTCCTACTGAAGTTCATTGAACTTAAATGTTTCTAAGTTCAGTCAAATCATTTCAGAAAACATTACCTTTCTACTCGTCTCTGTGATCTTTTTTGTACAAAGTAAATTGGCTGAAGGCTTCAAGATGGTCATTTTTTAGTTAAACGCATTATTAACACATTTTCCTATATAAATTCAGGTGTTTCAAGATGCCAAATGAATTCTGTGCAAGAGTTTATTAGGAAAAGTCGCTGTTTTGAAATTGCACTGGACCATGACCTCCTTAGGTATCTAGGACCACGCTTCATTGAACGCCCCATAAATTCCATTGCCACTGCCACTGTGATGAAATCACTACCTCAGAGAAGCAATGCTGATTGGATTTGAAATGCTATGCTCTGTAAGCCACATTCAATATTGCAGGCCAAACAAACACGAGGAGATTGATTTTACCTCTACGTTTAGTAATGCTGCCCTTTCAACTCACTTTTGACAAAAATAGCAACTTAACTTTGTTCAAAACAGACTTTAATTGAACACCGAGTGTTTTCGCTTCCTCTTGGCCAAATTTTCAACTCACTTTGACATCTCCTTAACGTGGTCTCAAAATGGTTAACATACAGAACACTTTGCACGAGGGCACTTCCGCAGTTATATTTGACGATGGTATCGGCAATGCGAGATACGCATTTAAAGGACAGGACGCTAACGACCACGGATCAAATAAAAATCGCTTAGTCATGATTTGTGCTCGGTCGCCAGAATAAGCGCTCATAACTCCCTATGGTAGTGTGTTTGTTATTGCTTCTAATGCAAGTGCATACTTCCATCCTCTGTAAGCCACTTTAAATTGAACGAGTCATTCGAGACAGATGAAATGAGGTAGGAGGTACCTGAAGACACCAGGGAACACGTCGTTTTCAGCTCCTGCACGATTTGGCTTTTAAATGAAGCGCTGGTACAAGAGACCCTGGTTCTTTTCAATACATTTAACAAGGTTACTTGACAAGGTACCTCACCCTGACACATGGAGATATCCCCTTCTCCTCAACTTCTCATAAAATTCATAAGAACATCTTGAAGCCCGTGAATTTATCCATAAAAATTCGTTAATATTGCCAAAATCAAGGGAAGATTATATCTCAAAGCATTCAGCCAGATTATTTTAGACAAAGGGGATCACGGTTCCAATCATCGTTGTCTAGGAATTTGGAAAAATGAGGACCGAAGTACTTTGACATTACTGAATGAGATAGAACAAACTGCTTTTGAATAATTCCATGGAATTTAAATGCACATCTTAAGAGACGTGGATAAATTTATAAATAATGCGCTATTATCAGCTCAAACCAAATATGACCAGCAGCGATAACTTGCTCAAGAAACTTTTGACACCGATAGGAGGTGACCACATCACCAAGCCAAGATAAACGTGGTAGGAGACGCCAGAATGGCGTCTTGTTTTAGGGTATCGTCTTTATAACATAAACGTTGGGAGCACTGGTATTGCGAGCAAGCTGGTTGTAAACGCAAAGTTTGTTTCCTGCATCAGTATCGAGGGATGGTTACTGTTTTGAACACGATATGTTGGTGAACTATTTTTGGAGGGAGTGGTTCGACCAGCTATGTTTATCTCCCTCCTCTTAACAAGTTCCACCATGTCCAGCTGATAAGCACGCTCTAACCTGTCAAAACAACAAATTAACCATCTTTATTTTGATCTTATAAGGTAGAGCAAAAATGCTAGCACTTTAAACCCTGATTAAAATTGCATTAAAAACTACTGACGACTCGAGTTTCATTAAATGACGATTGGCCCTCCAAATTTGTCTCTCTCTGAATTTGTGGGATTTGAAGACATTCTAATCACTGATAAAGATGGAAGTGTAGAATTAATTTTCATATTGTTAATGGAAAAGGGCCTTCCTTGATTCTAAAAGGACTCACCACATGATACCAAGGAAAATAATTTCAAAAATGTCTGACCCTACCTTTGTTGTGCACACTTTGGAGAGCTGCAGTGGCATTCCCTGTTGCAATCATTAAAGCACGGTATATATAGAGGAGCCTCATTGAAATATTAAGCAAGTTGGGATATGTTTACTGTGAAAGCTGGATTCTTCCTGTATATTCTTTGGTTTGCGCTCTTTAGAGCTAAAAGTGTAGCTGAAACAACGACAACAACCACAACCACAACCACGGTTAGTAGTTTAACCCATTGCGTAAATGTGTGTGTGCCCCTTAGGACTTATCGTGCGGTATACCAGAGGAGGCGTTCACGAAGGCTTCAGAGCTAATCACACATATTCTTTTTCAAACTATGAGAATGTCTCATTTCAACTTCAACGGCTTGACCTATGCGTATAATGGTAAACTAGATGACTGGTTTGCAGTCTGCGTGAGAAGAGCGGATGATCTCGACCCAGCATTGCAAGAGTGTCGTGTCATGACCAATGTCATCGTACTTAACGGATGCTGGTGAGTCATCTTGCTTTTTACGTCCGAGACTCTATTTAAACATTACATTCTTTGACCAGGCACTGTAGAAATCATATAACTAACTTCAACAAATGTAAGGGAACGATTACAGTGATTTTCATTATTTTGTTGAAGGGATAAAAGATACATACGGTCAGCATCAGTGAAGGTGCTCATCCAATACGTGAAAAACTCATCCATTTTCGTAGAAAAGGTGAATACTAGGAGATTCACACCCTGGTTGGCAAGCAATGGCCTTGGATATGGCCGCAATGTATTTGAGGATGCGATTCTGACTATACTCGTATTGGGAATGGAGAATGTTACTTGTTCACTTGGTCACTGACACCCCAATCAATCACTCATCATTTTTGGTTATTTGTTAAGCATAATTCCATGGTTATATTGCTTTCCCAAAACTCATTTTAATGGAAATGTCACTGCATAAATAAATAACTTTATGCAAATAAATTTCACGATTTTGTGTACGTGTGTACGTAATGCGGAATATTACTGTGTATACTCTCTATCACTTGATTTAATTAACGAAGGCGATAATTTTGATTTATGTGTACACAAAGTCAGTTTTTGACTCAGCAAATATAACTGGTGATTCGGCACTTCTTTTTTAAAAAAAATGACTTCAAGTGAATCAATTTCAGATTATTAATTTCATATCACTAAAAGCAGATAAATTTAACGCAAATTAAAGTTAATTGTTCGGGACTGAGGCAGCATTCCTTCAACAAAAGTGAATTTAGGTTCTTCGATGATTCAAAAAATGCACTCATTTAGTCCCAGAACATTTAGTCCCAGCGCTCTAATAAGAGTGAGATTGTCCGGCAATACATGGTAGCATAAGACAATCAGAGCTGGATGAAATGTAAATTTGAAATAGTTTTGACTGGGTTTACCGTCTTCCGACTGCCAGCCCGTTGGGTGGTGATTTGAGATTTATTGGTAACTTTTGGTGGACCCAATCGGATTGTGGAACATTGAGGTTAACGGTAAACTGCTTCTGGGTTATGGTTACGGCCTGGAGGTAACGCTGAAAAATGCCCAAATGCACTGTAGGATCAAACATAATTCGGCTTCTATGTCACAATGGTGCAAGAAAAAAGCAGTTTCTAAATCTAGAGAATCTGTGCTTGCCTTTAGAGCTTTAATCTCTCCAAATTTGAGACTCCATGCTAGATAATCAAGGGATTCACTAGAATATAATTGAAAGGCGACATCATTTACTGCAAACCTCCAATGAGAATCAGTTCATATTTGAATGGTTTCCTTGGAAGATAAATTTCTCCCTAGTAGATCAGGCAGAGATTAACAAATTGGGCGGTATAAGTTCTTGAAATGCTCTCTCATCAAATGGAGAATCAGGTAGACTCGAGCAATAAGATGCAGCTGTTTGAAGAGCCAAGACTCAACAACAGTACCTCGTTAACCTAACAGTGCAAGCGAAGGCTAGCATTCACCAAGTTTTCACATTCACTAAGTGAAAATCACTCCCTGTTTTGAGCACCCGTAATATTGCCCTGGTAATTTCGTGTTTCAGATGTATGTTATTTTAAGTAGCTCTGAGTATGTACTGCTATAGTCCGTCAGAAGCACTTTATTCATTTCATTTTTCCCTAACAATGAAGTTTTCTATTATTAGATCAATGATCCGATACTGTGACATATTAGAGTTTATAAAAACTACAAGAAACAGAATGAAAAATGTTTCCCGTAATACCTTGCCCAAATTTTAAATACCCAGTAGAATACTGTTACAATTAACAGTTTTGCGCTTACTATTAGAAATCCAATCTATCAATAAATATTTTGTAATATGCCTCATGTAAATATCTTATTGACATCTATGATATTCAAAAATGCAGAAAATGAATAAATATGATTTTAAACAAAAAAACATATGTGTATATTGTAGATATTTGAAAAAAACATAAACTGTTTCTATTTCTCTCTTTGTTTGTTGTGACTACCATTCTGTATTAACCTCTAGGTCTCCCCTGGCTCATTGTTCGGGTTGGATTAGGCTTACAAATGAGGTTGATTTTCCAACGGTCAAACTGATTGATACGTCTAGGTTAAGTTTATACTAAAATGGAGACGGAAAAATTAGGAGGTTTCCGTGATTTAGAAAGCATTTATTCTAGTCTTATAACGGATATTAAGGTAGCTTCGAATTTCTCCTCATTTAGCTTAATAGAGTGGTGGACCTCTGTGGGAGGATGTTATAGCCAAAGGTGGCAAGCTTTTCACAGCACTAAGGTTCGTTTCCTTTTTATAATTGTAATTTCTAGGGCTACTGTCATTGCTTCGAATGCCTTTCTCGATGCGATACAGAAGCTTGCCGATCTCGCTTCAAGATCCACGGGAGGCAGTAAGGAGATCGGTGCGCATTTCACGCGTCTCTGCATGCGCCAAAAGCGCCTGGGCACAAAAGTCAAGTCGATGGGCAAGTAGGTCTTTATTTACGGTCTCTTCATCTAATTACTACCTCTCATTTCAGCCAGCTAATCACGAGTGTTGTGCATCCCCTAACCGGCCGCATGGATGACTGGAAGAAAACACTGCTTCAAATCGAAAAGGAGCACAGTCGCGAGACCAAGCGCGCTCGAGCGGAGTTTAAGCGTGCCTTGGCTGAGACCAACCGTCTCAAACGCAAACTCGCCAAACAGAACAACACAGGAGGTCTTCAAGGTCGGCAGTCGCAAGGTTTCAGTACCATCGGTCCGGGAGTTGGTTTGGGAGAGCCACCGATGCCCACCCGATCGATTTCCAGTGGTTCCGCTGTCGGTGTTGGCACCAGCTCCTTGGCTGTACGCACTGCAGCTGCTGTGAAGGTCCTGGAAGAGAGAGTTCGTCAACTGGATGATCTCGAACGCGCCTCCATCAAGCGTCTTATGCTGGAAGAGCGCGGACGCTACTGCTTCCTCTTCTCCTGCATGCGACCTGTTCTGGTGAGTCTGTTTTTTATCTGGAGTTCTATCAACCTTCTACGACCCATGTCTAAACCGACTCCTCAATTTTTCTACAATTTTTAGAACCAGATTTGCTTGTTTGTTAAATTGTTTGTCTTGGTTTTGAGTTCGTTTCTGTAAATAGTAACGTCAAACTACTCAAATCTTAAGCATTTTGATTCGAAAGAGAGGGCCATCGTGCTCTTTTTAGGCTCTAAGGAGGTGTTACTGGTTCTTCAAGTGGAGACCTGTTTGGTCCTCATGGGTTTCGCATTTCTGGTACCTTCTCCTCCTCCTCGTCTCCACGAGATACTCTTTTGGTTATTGCGTTCTGTCCGCTCGCTCTGTTACCTTTAGCTGCCTCCCATTGGCTCAAATGCACCAATTAGCAGCTGCAGTAGCAGCCTCCAAATGCGAAATCTCCCCTGTGGTTATTTTGGCAACTTCGTCTGGCTTTGAGTACATCAAAATGAGCGCATATCTCATACTTCTTCCTACTGTGGTATTTGCGAATAACCGTTTTTGGGAAAGCGGTTCCTTTCGAATGAAGTGCTTTTTTATTAACTCTGCGTCTTAATTCGTGGAATTTGGCATTAGGAATGTTGCTAGATTCCACTACTGTTACATAAATCAATTAGGAGGACTAAGGAGCATGACTCTCGCTAGTTTTTAACGCAATTAACAACTGATTGCTTGTGTACCAAACCCACACTTTAATATATATAAATATATATATAGGTACGTTATTTTGCCTAAAAGGATTCAAAAAGTTGATGTATCTGCACTTTGGGATTCGGTGTACTTGTGGAAGTTATCACGAGGCCGTACTTTCTAATTATTCGCAGCTAATATCAATTAGAAGCCGACTAAGCAGTTAAAACTACTTTTTTACGGTGTTCCTTTCGACAGAAGTGGCAACATTTCCTACGATTTGCCAGAGTTTTTTTTCAATTTTAAAGTACGTTGGTCGTTAAAAGCTTATCAATTTTAGTAAGTAAGGTGGCTTTGGATAGTTTGGTAGTTACTAATTTTAATGTTTTTTTTACGAAAGTCGGTATACAATCAAATCACACAGTTGTCATTTCACTCAGAATAACTGTGCCATCAGAAATTCGACGCAACCCCGGAATGGCGGGAGGGTTTTTGTCAAAAACTGTCAAAATTTTGGCGTCCTTTGTCTCGTTCTTATTTCTCTTAGGGGGGTTACGATCGCACAATCCATCCTCCTTGTCAACATCTAAGAAGAGCACTTTGAAGTCTTTTTTGAATTTGGAATTTTTCGCCATTCCTTTTCACAATCATTAGTGGCTTCCAGACAATCCGGAAAAACGTGTAACAGCGCTATTCTCCAAGAGAAAAGAAGAAGATATTGAACGAAAAAGGAGGAAACTGCTCTAGTTTCGTCAATTCTGCTGATCAATCACCAGTGGACTCAAACTTAGAGCCGGTAACATCTTCGCTAGACGGAAGATGAAGGGGAAGAATGCGAGATGAAAGGAGAATATGCCGCAACGAAATATTAATTTTGGACTTCTTTTTTCTTTTTTCTCAACCAAGGAGACGGAACTCAGTTTAATCGGCGAGGTTTCCACTCTACGCGAGCTAATTTGTGCCCTCTCCGAAGCAACTGAGGATCCCACACGTCTCCTAGAAGAAGCCGAGTCGATTCTCTCCCACGCAGGTAGGGGAAAATCCGCATCGATCGGCGGAGGTGGTGTTGGAGGCGTTGGGATCGGAGCTAATCGTCCGCTCAGTGCCACCACCAACGAGATTGAGGCCTTCGCCTCTGCCGTCGATGCCATCATGTCTAGACGTCAGACGGCTAGACGGGAGCAGGCCAGGGGAGACGACGGAACTCCCAGTGTCGTGTCCACGTGCTCCTCGTGGAGTGGTGCCGGTGGCACTCAGGTCAACACTAGTCCTAACCCCAGCAACAATGCCTCGCTCCAGGAATCCTCAAACGGCAGCGTCTTTTCTTCCTCTCAGAGCATGGCCTGCACCTCGGTTCTGAGTCACACGCGTCTCCAACAGGTTGGTTGTTTCGGGAGGGTCTAAATTGAGTTATAATTTCGTTATCCTCTGTCGGGACAAAAAATGGTTGTTCGTAAACACTCCTAACCTAATTAGATGAGGGTTTTTTCGGACAGGGCTTTTAGTCACAACTTTTTCTCAAAAATTGCTGCTTTTTTAATAAGTCCTTCGTCTATTAACTGAGCATCTTTTGTGCTACTGGCACTCCGAACCTTCTAACGACATTTTTTTTCGAGGAGAAGCGACTTTAACCTAATTTTAATGGGTTTCTGGCAAAGTGTTTTAGCTTGAAACGTAGTTCGCTCTTAATATATAACTCGTGGTTTCTCGTAATTTAATATGGCCACCGTCATCCACACTTCGATGAACCGGAGATTTGAGGTCACTCAGGTCGTCATGTCAGCTGTCAGGCGTTGTGTTTTTATAAATTTTCAATTTTCCCTCATCCATTAAAATACGGTCTTTGGTGACTTGTCCGAGAGGTCGTAATCTGCGCTTAATTTACAGCAGTCCACTTGATTTGGATTTACAGAGAGAGAGAAAAAAAACAGGTATTTTTCCCTCGAATTTTACTTGCCACAGGGACTCCTGGTTTTAGGATAAACACACACACACAAACACGGCTGCATCATCCATCTGAAAACCGCGGTTATCCGCTTGATAAATTTCGTTTTTCTGCACCACTAAGCCAACAGTTTTTTTCTCCATAAACCAACCCTTACTGAAACTGCTGATCCTGAATTTCCGAACAGCATTCCGAGCCTTATGAACCGGTTATTTACGGGGTAGAAGATTCATTTAAAACTACGCAGTTAAGAGGTTATTAGGCCTGTCTAACGGCTCGTCTGTAGCACTATCAATAACCCCTGACTGTGTGCTGTTCCTCATATAACAGAGCCAATTGTTGAGAAATAGCATTCACGAAGTAGTGAGGTGTGAATTTTTGAACTGAAACAGCGAGCCAGGGAGCCCTGTGATGTCTTGTCATTTGTCTCACCCTCACCTAAGTTGGCTAGTTCGATTTATCGAATGATTCCACTCATTTTCTGAGTTGGTGAAGGCTACTCAGTGAAGTGAAGGCTAGCTAGGAGGGTACGCCACTCCTACTTGAGCGTTAACTTCGTTCCACTGTGGTCTGATCCAATACAAATCACCAGAACGTAACTCGTTCATTGGAAGAAGAATTCTATCACGAAGTAAGGGGTTTCTGCGTGTTTCTCGTTTAAAAACTGTAAATTCGTGATTTCTCCAAAGCGTTGTCGCAAATTGCGTACAGGCACATCTAGATGACTGAATGGCGTCTTCCTATTGGTTGTCTAGCCCAATGGCGCCGTCTTTTGCATCGAAATGACGAGGTGCAATTTGTGCCGTCTGTTGTGTGGATCTCAAAAAAACCCATCGATTCCTCGGAAATCGTTTTCCCCTTCCCCGTGGGTATAATCCTCGTTCATTTCGGGTGTAAAAAGGCTCCGGCTTAGTGCGATTTCGTCATGACTAATCGTCTCGTGAGCTTCTTGAAAGACATCCTGGCACTGGAGTTGCCAGCTAGTCTATTAAGCCCTCCACACACTGCACTTTTATTGATAGTGTTAAATATTCTCTTAAAAGATGGATATCCTTACACCTCTCCCCAATTTCAAACGGTTAAACGGTTTAACCCACCTCATATTTACACACCTGTTGTAGTTAAACAATTGTTAAAGACCGTACAAATGCAGGAAATGGGAAAAAATTGTGAATTTAGAGTCATCTAATGGTGAGTTTCCAATTCTGGTTATCCAAATGGTTCTAAAATGAGACATCTGTGTGAATTTGGCCATGCACAACTGTTATCTACTGGCGTCTCTTCAGTCACAAATAGTCTGCCTTGGAAAAATTAAAAAAAAGATTTATGATGGCAACAGGTAGATTGTCCAGCTGTGGTTTTCCACTCACTGATTGTCTCCTCAAAATCGGTCAAAAGGCTCTGCTCTTTCCCACAAAAAAGCGCCTTTTTTTCTCAAGGCAATAAATTAGACGTCTTCTCCAGCACTCGACTCGAAGGTGCTTGGCAGTCGTGCGAATTTCACCGATGATACAAGTGCAAAAGGAGTGGAGAAGAATCGGCTTCTGGTGTATTTTGGCAGCACACAGGTGGGGAGAGATAGGCTGTAAAGTGTTTTCCAGATGAAAAGTGTGGGCCTTGCCTGTTCGTTTATTTCCCTGATGACGCACACCTTAAAGGTCCCCGGGGACCTGAAATCGACGCAATTTCGTTAAATATGGGAGGATGTTTACCTTAGATGGTGGTTCTGGGTATGAGGTGTGCAGAGACGGTCTTTGTTTTCCTTGTTCAAGACAAACTGTATCCCTCACAAAGCACTCACATTTAATGAGGTGACTCATCGTGGACTTCGGGGGCCTTTCACATGATTGGGTGGGTTGTAATTGTTTGAAATTTTGCTCAACAGCCTGCCAACGGACCCAGATCTGCGTCGGTGGGTCGTCCGACAATCGTGAATGTCGCGGGAGTCGGAGATGGCCTCGTTTTCCCCCACCCCACCCTGAATGGCGTGCGACAACGACCGCTGACCTCCACAAGTACCACGCTCGATCCGGTTTTGGCCAGTCCCAGTCGTTTCAGTGTGATCTCTCCCCCTGTCAACAACAACAACAACCCGGAGAATGTCACTCCTACTCGTCGACACTCAACGTGCACCCTACAACAGCTCACTGAGGAGACGAGAGAGGCTCTGGTGAGAGACGACGTCTTCGTTGAAGAGGAGAAGCCCACCAAACAGGAGGGAGTGGCGGAGGAGGAGGAGGAGGAGGAAGAGGAGACGGCATCGGGAACTCTGGATGATGAGATTTCCGATGATGCGACGCACTCAGATGATCACAGAATTGCCAACGGAGGAGGAGGAGGAGGAGGGAGGAACACGATCACTGGCAGTGGGGAGTTTCGGCGCCCCTCACTAGCTAACCTCCTCTCCTTTAGTCGCCGATGTAAGCAGGGATTTATTTGTGGAGGCTTCATCGCTCTCTCGTTACGGGTTAATACAGCCCTGGTGTAAATTTGATTGACGTTGGCGTAAGCTGCTTTAATTAACCCTCTAGCAGTCTACTAGGCTATTGTAAAAGTTGACTGACAACGTCTTCTGTGAGAAAGTTGATCTCGATGAGACATGTAAACTTTATTTTGGAGGCTCAAAAATTCCATTTCGAAAACCCGAAGGAATCCAACACCTTCGTTAAGGAAATGTGCTGTGCTGCTGTGCTGTTTTATCACAGCGTTCATGGGAAGCATTTTGATGTAGACTGGCGTGAATAGTGGTGATGCCATAAGTTATTGAATAAATGGAGTTCGATTAAAACTTTCCCGAAAACCGTAGTGTTCGTGAACATGTTTACCTGTTTCCGGTGAGAAAATACGATGGCGCTGTTGGTATTTCTGCTACAGCTCTCTCCCGCGGCAGGGATTTGCAAACGCAGCTCTATCCGGATCAGGCCCTCCCTCCACCGGTCTACACGAACCTCAATAGACTCACCCACGCTGCTCAGCGCAAATTCTCAATGTCCACCACAGTCTCCCCTAGTGCCCTAACACCCACTCCAACCACTTGCCCCGAAATCACTACCTGGAATCTCGTTAACCAACCCCAGCAATCCCAAGCCAACGGTGGTGGAGACGACCTATCGATCGCATCTGCCCCCCACGCTGGTGGCGGTGTCTACTCAGTACCGGCGTCGCCTCACAGACCCTCCTTCTCAACCTCCTCGTCGAATTCGAGACCTCGAGGCAGCTCTTTGGGTCTGGAAGACCCCTTTTCTGTGGAAGTGGATCAGTTGGATCGGATGGTTACTGGTAGGTCTCAGGTCATGCTTCGTTTAAAGGTTATCCACAAGTTAGTAATCATAAATCTGCGAATTTAGAGCTGAAACATAGAGGCATCTTATTGAGGGAGATTAATTTGGATGGATTCTGAACAAAAGTATTAAATTTTCAATGTAAACAGAAGGAAGGGTAGAGGAATGATATCGCCCATATCTTTGACGATAGAAAATATGAGTTGGACAAAATAGTGGAAACACCTCGAAAGATCAACAAAGCATATTTCATTATGTTGTAGTTCCAAATTTCGAACACCAACAATTTTGCCTCTGAAAGTTCAATAGGTCTGCCATTCGTATAGGGTTGTAACCTCGTTTCTAGATGTCTGTCTAATGTCTGATTAAACGTGAATATTCTTGAGTCATGTGCTCAGCCAGCTTGAACGATGTGCTTGCTGGTTGCCCGACAAACGTTGGAGAAAGAGAACGTCTTTCAGGTTAGAATTTCAAAGGCGTATCACGTAAGAAAGATTTTTCACTGGATCTGTAAAGTCCTTTCCAACTAGCGAACAGCGTTCCCGCCATTTAATTTCGTTTTTGTTTTATTGTGATGGAGCAAACATGTCCCCTGAGTGAGATCTATAGCAAAGGAGTAAAAAGTGGTCAAAATCTGTTCTGTTGTAGTAAGTAAACGGGTTGTGGGGTATTTCCCAACAGTTTGGGTTAGTTTCCTTTGGAATCCTCTTGGAGAGACAATAATTTAACCGGAAATGGGGTTTTTAAAAACCTAGACCTAGAATCCTCCTTAAACACAAATGGAAAATTACTTACTACCCTCGTCACTAATTACACTGAGGAAAATGTCTTTACAAAATCAAGGCGGAATAAGAATCCACATGACTGGGAAGTATGTGTGAGAAGCGTTTTTTAATTTAATTTTTGCAAATTTGTCAAAAAATGTGGTTCATGCTTTGAGGTTCCTGTTTAAAATTCCACAAAGTGGTCGTCTAGAACAGACGAATGAGAAGTCCGATGTTTAGAATACACGATAAATCGAGGTGTAGGTATTCGACTCAGTTGAATTCTGGAGCAAATGGACAGGTAAATTTTTCTGGATGAGGAAAAGGTCTCCTCAAAACTGCCACTCTCCTGATTTTGTCGTCAATTAAGTGGACAGATTTTTATGACTAGTTATTCTCTTCGATGGGACGACAGTCAGCATTCTCGTTAGAATTTTGCAAAATTCACTCCAGTAACTCATTTTGTTCTGTTAATACCCTGATAAACCCATGAACCATTTTTGTTGCGCCGAAAACCACCTAGTCCTGAACGCGGGTAAGTGGATGGCTCTCTCTCCCTCTCTCCACACCTTCGTGTGAACGTTTCGTTGTGGTTGTTAAGCCGGACTAGGCTCGCGCTTGTGTTCGAGAGATATTTGCTTATGCAAATGCGTTTGTGTGCATCCCAATTCATTCCGTGGTTTCTGTCTCTTTTTTCCTCCGCCTCCTCCTCCTACTCCACCACCACCACCACCCATTCACCCCAATCCGGTTGCTATCTATCTTGTTCTCTCTAACCCCCTGCTTCTCTCGGAACTAACACACGCGTGCATTGATTACTCTCTGTTTAACGCCTTGCCGAACCTGTGTAGAGCTTCGCTCACTGCATAGACGCTACCGACGTACTGCCACCACCACCGCGACAGTCAATCTGGCCAGCTCAGCCAACATCACCGCCTCAACAAGCAGTGGATTTTGCACTCTTACCTCCCGAGACACGACCTACGGCTTCTTCGCTCGTCCCGAGCACTGTCTCATGGACTTTCCGGGTGGCGGTCGCGACAACGGTAAAAAGAAGCAGCGTTGGTCGGTGTCTCTTAGTCCCAAGGGCTCCAGACTGCTGCCACCTGTGCCCTATCGTTCCTCCTCGCTGAAACGCCACGCACACGAGGAATAGTGCATTTCTGCTCCTCCTCTCTTGAAATACCCCCAACTTTATATCACCACTCAATGCGATGGAAAAGAAGGCTTTTTGGTGCTGAAAAAAGAGAGGCTTTTTCGTGTAGATTTTTGCTAGTTTAAGCTGGCTGCTCACTGCTAACGTAGCTTCAGAGTTTTTTAAATGTATAAACCGTTTTCTCTCTCCTCTTCCTACAAGCCTTTCAGCAGTCCGCATCGAGCATTTCGGTAGGTTTGCTATCTTCAAGTGTTTTATTTAATACAATTGCTTGTTTAAGAGTTTGTTGTGTTGGTTCCTATTGTTCAAATTGTACGCTTAAGGAACAGTAGAAGTACCAAAGTTTATAACGTGAAGTTGAATAGAGACGTAATAACTAGGAAACAGTTTTGTTAAAGCTGAAATTGTTTCTAGAAGTAAATGAGATCGTAAGAGTCATTGTTAGAACATCACGGAAAAAGACGAATTTTCGTCTCACCTGGAAGGTCAACTGCCTAATTGTCGAAAACGTCGGAACGTCCGACAGGAAGTATAACGATTGAGAGGTACCGGTGTTCGTGATCTTCATTTTGCGTGTTTCCTGTTTCGGATCCAAGTTTCACCGCTGACATCCACCTCGTAGAAGGCATTGTTCCGATGCCATCTGGCGATCGTTTCCGAAATCAATCGCCTTTCTTGGGATCTTGATATTATATCCAGCCGACTGCCCACAAGTGTTTCCGTTGGAGATCTTCCTCCTAGAGACCTCCATTGGAGTGCAAAGGTGGTGTATCGACTGGGAAAAAACGAGTTCCGATTGATTCCAGATCGGCGGAGTGAGTGCATCTAAACAAGAAAGACCGATTTTCGACAATTTTTAGGTTCCAGTGCTGCCAGTTCGGTGACCTCTCGCTCGGTGCGAAGCGGGACCTGTCAGACCTCCACGGGAATTCCCGCGGGTCTTTTGAGGGCCTCCATGTCTCCTGACGTGAATTCCCTGAAGCGGTCAAGGTCACGAAGCTCCAGCTTCTGTGCTTCCCTCGCTAGCGCCCTTCTCGAAAACCCGGCAAGTTAATGTAGCTACTTAAATGGACCTGAGAGATTCAAGTAGGTGGTATGTACTAAAAATCTTTCTAATGGGCCGTTTTCTTCCTTCTTCTTCTTCTGCCAGGTTTATCCCGCTCAGTGTACTGAAACTAATTCCAACTGGGGGAGTCAGGAACAATACACTCAACGGAAAAGCAGTAAGTTCACTAAACCGTGTATTATCTGACCAACTATAGGTCTGGCGAACGCGTCAACGCAAGTCTCGACGGCGTCATCTCTGTTGAATCAACTGTCTGGACAGCTTCAGCAACTTGGTGGATCTTCCATGAAGAGCGGCAGCGCCGAGAATAGAGTTGAGGCACCAACAGAGTTCGATTTACCCGCGCCACCATCCCCAGACTTGTTAGACGACCGCTAGGTTTGATCCCAACCTCATCACACAGTTCCCCCTCCCTCACCATAGCCGATACAACTTTGATAATTGATAGTACAGATGAAATGCTTCCCCTCATCGGTAGCTGTAATCTATGTGAACTGCCCGTTTCAGCAGTGTGCTATATGTGTTCCATTTGTTAACTTTTATTCTCCTCATCGTACTTGGGCAAATGAGGGGCAATTGGTTCTTAGTGGACTAATATGTGCCGCCAAATGATAAAATCAGAAAGAACAGAGTGGGAGGGGGGAGTTCCGCATTTTATACCTCCCATAGACACGTAAGTAGAGGTTAGTGCCTGTAATAAAAGCTGTTATCGGATATAATAATTTCTGGTTGGCTAAAATCGTTGGTCAATACCTAGCCTAATGAAACAGATTCGATGAACGTAGTCGATAATAATAAGGTGTGGTGTAAACTACTAAGCAGTGATATGATGATTAGGTCACAATAAATGTAGTAGTTATCAGTAACTAATAGAAGTTGCCATAAGTTGCTATAAGTTTCAGTCATTATTGGACTTAAAGGCGGGTTACCAGAATAATACGATAAGAGTGACTCCTCTAAGTGAAGACATGCATTACACGACAAAAAATGGAGTTTTATTGTAACGCTTATGGATAGGCTTTTCAAGGACAGGACGCTAGCGACCACGGATCAAACACAAATCGTTCGCAGGCAACGCCTCATCCATCACGTGCTGATTATTTCTCCTAATACGAGTTCATATTTCCTTCCTTGGTTTCCTCTTACCTTGGACACTTTTTGAAGTTAGACTTAAAGTGTAATCCACCTTAAACTAAATACACAACATAATCAAGGCCGTAAAGTGACTATCAATTATATTTAGACGAATCAGTCCACAATCAAATTATAGAAACATACCTGTAGAATCTTGAGAATAAAATGCTTTATAAAAACTTGATTTTATGATTTTTAATAGGAAATTTAGCTAAACTTACTGATTGAAATATCTTTTTCCAAGAACAAGCCTAATGTGTTTTTAAAATATACTTAAAGTTTCAAAAAATTAATCATAATTCAAAAGTTTTTAAATAGATTTTTGTATCATTTTTAGGTATTATGATGTCGATCACATGTTGATGCTGGTAATATCATTTCACTACGCCAATGTGTCCTTGATGGTTACCCGTTCATTTCCGAAAACTTATCGATGGTCCTTCATAGATGGCGAATATCGGCGTTGATATTGGATCAGTTGTAGGTGAGAATGAACACGATTTAGTGGAAAAATTAGAGCAACTGAATAGGTAAGGGTAACCAGTCAATATAACATTTAGGTGTCTGAGTGCTGATTCTAAGGCTGTTACATCGTGTAATTCACTAATGACAATAAATCGTTCTTCCTCAAAAACGAGTCTGGTCTCTTCCCTCTCGGATGGAAGTGGGTGTACGCGCCCTTTGATAAGAACCAGATAATGTTCATCCTTTTCTAATTATACATTTTGGTGTTTTAGTATGTGATGGTGACAGTTCGAACAACAGTCACCTCTCTGTGGACAAGAAGCACAATCGATGGCCATCCTTCTCTAATGCCTTTCCTAGTTTTATTAATATCGGTTCTAATGCCGCGCTTCCTTCTACAACTTCTCTTTGCCAGCAGTGGAACAATGTCATCAGTAATTGGGAACAGTATTCCAAAAAGAAATCAGTGGTTTCGGTGTGTTTTTCTGTTAGATGTCCATAAAAACAGTTTCAAAATATCATGCTCTTGCTTTATTTCCGTGGCCTAATGTGACGTGTATTGCTTTTCTAACTCACTGTTGCCGATTTTCAGGATCTAATCCGAATGGGTATCCCAGATGAGCTGCGGCCGATCATTTGGCAGCTTGTGACCGGAGCCTATGACTCTCCCCTCAAACAGACCTACCACAAGTACCTCCACGAGACCTCGCCCTTTGAACGCGCCATCACTCGGGACATCTCTCGAACTTATCCCAAACACGAGTTTTTCAAGGAGAAGGTAGTGAATTCTTCTGCTTCTTCACCCACCCACACACACGCACACGTGCTTCGTGACGAACTGATTTTTTTGTGGCATCAATCAAATGCAAATTTCCCATTAGTGGGATCGGTTGCTCAACTAACGGGATGTAAATTACTGCCTTTTGTTTTAGGGAAGCGCTGGTCAGCAAAGCCTTTTCAACGTCATGAAAGCCTACTCCCTCTATGACCGCGAGGTCGGATACTGTCAGGGATCCGGTTTCATTGTCGGTCTCCTCCTCATGCAAGTGAGCGATCGGCAACGCCACGTGATTGAGAATTTTTTCGTGGGATTTTTTTTTCTCAGCACAAGCCGTTAATTAGTTATTCCCATCGCAGCTGTGCTTAGTAATCGCACTACTTTTAAACCGCCTTTTGCGCAGAAGAAAAGCGGAGGTTTTTGCGACACACTGGCGTCAATCATAGGTCATTTTGGTGTAGGATCTTCCTATTGCATTTAGCTCCTACAACCGGAGTCCGCTCATCAGCTTTCGTGTCTTTTTTAAGAGAGGAGTTGAAGCGTTAATTTCACACAGAAATGTGTATGCGTATGAGTGTACTTTTGTAGCAGTGGTAATGTCCACGCCTCACTTGTTGTGTGGTCAATCGGGCACTTGATTTTTCTAGGCTTTCTCCTGATCCCAACTAAGCGTAAACCCGTGACAAAGTTTACTCAACGCCAAGTTCTGGGGGGTGTGCTTCGGTTGTGACGCAAATTCCCGCATTACTGCTCACCTGTAATGTTTAATGAGTGCTCAGGAGTCGGGGCGTGTGTCAACCTCGTAACTAATGCCTCATGTGTGATTCGAGTTCATCCCTTTCACAGTGATTGCAGCACAAGGCACTGAAGTAGTTTCCTTTAATCATCTGGTGGATAACGCGCTGCGTAAGCATAAAAACCCCAATATGATTTATTATCCAACATACCTACTTTTTCATCGATATAGCGCAGTGTGTAGGTCATTCGGTTGGCGTCCGCTTTGAAGTCCCTATATTTACGCAGTCTGGAAGGGCTGACCATTTCCGAGTTGTGAGGTGAAATTAGCACCACTAGACTTTTTAAATGCCTTCTTTAAGCCATTAGAAGACCATTTAAAATTCGTTTGGATTTAGTAATTCTTACGGGATAGCTTAGTCGATGGGCAGATTCGACTCAATGGATGGCTTCTGTGCTTTAATCAGTTGTATCGCAAGGCTCGTGTGTGGTGTAGGCACTACGTCACGTGATTTAAACTGCTTCATGATGAAAATTGGCTTGTTTGATACGGTCAAAGGGACAGACTTAACTTGTGTTATTATCACAGTGACAGTCCCGCGGCTGAAATTAAAGCTGAAAGGGCTTAGAGTGGAGAATTCCGTGGAATTTGGGCTGACGACTTCTTAGTGCGGCATCTGTTTAAAATGTAATTAAGTGTTTAAAACCGTCCCTACCTATAACCTCTGATCATCTCAACTGCCGGATGCTGTCAGGAAGAAACACACGGCCGTTGGTGAAACTGCCAAATTCTTTGCCAATAATCTGTCTAACTATTTCGGTGTTAGTGTATAGGATGACCGTAGTACATGTGGTCGAACTGTACCGATATAGGCACCATATCAGGGGTTAAATCTGGCCCCAGGCTAGTGTACTCTTAGATTCCCCTCTTAGGCGAATCCAGTATTCCACATGTGGTGCAGAGCCCCAATACCGACGTCTGTCTCAGAGTGTTTGTTAGAAAGGCGTGTCAAACTAGAGTTAATTCACTCAGTTCATGGGTTGATTCTTGCAAAGATACGCTCAGGTCAACGTAGGGCCACCACTATACCCCTTCACAAAGACCCGCATAGTGTCTGCGTTTGCAGTTGTGAATGAACCTAATTCCGCATAGCCAAAATAGAGGTGGCATTTTCCTGCTGTAGGCCAAAATAAACTCCAATATGAGATAAATACGGTAAAGGTAAGATGAATGTCTGATTGATAGGTTTGGATCTGGTTGAGATCAAATGAAGGATCTTTCTGTGGGCCAGTTAAGGATGCTGGTTACCGTCTATCCATTTGAGGTACGGTTAGAAGAGAGATAGTCGAAGCTAGTCCCTGGGTAGTGTGACACTGCTCTCTCGTGTTATAGATGCCAGAGGAAGAGGCCTTTGCAGTTCTCGTGCAGCTGATGCAGGAGTACCGACTTCGGGAGCTCTACAAGCCCTGCATGACAGAGTTAGGCGTGTGCATGCACCAATTGGAGGGTCTCATCGCTGAGCATCTCCCCGAACTGCAACGCCACTTTGTCGCACAGGCCTTTGCTCCCAGTCACTACGCCTCCGCCTGGATCCTCACTCTCTTCGCCACCGCCTTCCCTGTTGCCATGACAACGAGGGTCATGGACCTCTTCATCGCCGAGGTGATGAGAGTTAAAACGCATCCACGTTGCTACCAGCCCAGCTAACGTTGCTAAGATGTCTTTACCACCAGATTCAGGGAGTCGTTTAGGGGTTTACTAAGGGCTGGGATTACCCCACATCCAGAAGGAAAAGGAATGTCGAAAACAGGTGGTGCCGCGAGCTTCTTATCTTTGCCTTTTAATTATCCCTATTTTTCACATTTTACTTTTGCGAGTTGGGAAAGGTGGAAACAGTATCATAAGGAACAAGGCGATGTTTCAGTTGTGGAAAAATTGTGTAACGCGTCGAGATAGTCGGTGGAAGCCTTTACTCATTGAAGTCTCTCCCTCGATTTTCAAGTTTTCGGGTTATGTGATGGTGGAATTGAGTGCTAAAGAAAGGTGACTGTTATTTATTAGGGATCTTTCAAACACTTCAGCTCCTTGTGGTCCTGTGCTGATGGTTACTTCCTCCTACCCAAAAGTCCTCCTCTATGTGATTCTCTAATCGCAATGATGTGACATTTCCATGAACGCATCATTCGTTTCCTCCCTTCCAGGGCATAGATTTCATCCTGCGTCTCTCCCTGGCAATCCTCAAGCAATTCGCTCCGCGCCTCCTCACCATGGATATGGAGACGATGATTTTTGTGAGTCTCTTTCACAAAAGCTGTACCTGTATCATATTGAAACATAGGTTTTGTTTTCCGTTCAAGGTGTTTCCATTATTTTGTCCACACCGTGTATTTTTAAATTAATCATCTTTGGATTCCCGAGAAATTATCTCAAACCAGCGGGAGGCGTAGGCAGTGATAACTGGCGATATATTTGCATCAACTTTAATGACTTGCGTCTTGAAGCCCGTTTAATTGTTGCGTTTTCCTCCGCAGTCGCTCCAACAAACCGATTCAACCGAGTGGGAAGACCACGGTCGAACGCTGTTTGAGACCGCTCTCACCCTCAAATTAAATCCTCGGCGGTTAAAAAAGTGAGTTCTGTGTCTTTGTCCTCCTCCTCCTCCCCCTTCTCAAAGTGCGAGTGCCTTTTTTAACATCATCGATTGAGGAGTGGAGAGAATCACAACGTCCCTCATGGTTTCTTTGCAGGCTACGAAACGAGTACATCACGGCGAGGAGTCAGGAACAGGCGGAACAAATCGAAGTTAGGGTGAGGCATTGCTGCAACTCTTTCCCTCATCTCACACGACCTGTCCTTTGAGCACAGGGCGTTCGATATCCTGGAATTCCACCTAAACTTTTTCTTCCACTTTTTTGGGGTTTTAGCGACTGCGAACAGAAAATGGCCTCCTACTGCAGCGACTGGCTAGGCTGGAAGAGGTGAGTTTTATTTGCCGAACTGCTATTGCCTGGCTTGAAAGCGCGAACTTAAAATCGGCTTTTAGGTCCTTAAATACTCGAGATCAATGTCATTTTGGAGTGAGGCCAGATCAAGCTGATTTGACAGCTTTCCTGGGTGGAGTAAACGATTCTTCGTCGATTCCGACATGTCCGAAGACTTGAAGTCTGTAGTATCTTAGAACCGCTGTATCCAAATCTGGATGTGACATTCAGACAGTCTAGGTGCTGTGACGCGGCCCTAAGGTCACCACTACTGACCATTTCCATTGATTTTTTCCAACAGGACAACACCTACCTCGCCAAGCAGTTGGTTGACTGCAACGTGGAGAGGGCAGAGCTATCCCACGAGGTTTCACGGTTGCGTGGATGTATCGCACGGTTGCAGGCGGCTGCCGCAGCAACAGCGAGTTCTTCCAATCCCACCGAAGCGGTGGAACCGCGAACACCGACTCCCTGTCCTGCTCCTCTTCTTCCTCCTCCTCCTCCACCCCACAACGGTGCTGCCACCGAGGCGGTAGAGATGAAGGCGACGGCAGAAAGCGAGGAAAAACTCAGCAACGGCAGCAATCAGGTCGTTGTCAATGTCTGAGAGGCCCGTCTTCCCTCCCCACCGTTTGGCGCATGTCTTTCATCGAATGTCCCCGCCTAATGTGTCTATGCTTTTTTCCAACTCCCAATTTTCTCCTCATTTGCCTGGATTTGCATGTGAGAATAAATGAGATCCGCGATTTGCAATGTGCATGCTCTGCATGTGTGTGCGATCTTGCATGAACTGGGGCGATTCGCCGCTTATTTTTTAGGTGGAATATTGTCGAAAATGGGTTTGTGTAGAGTTTCAGATCTGCTATCTCAATGAGGTTGGGTTAGGTGGAAAGGTGACGAAGAAGTATTTCATTGCGGCTACTGTAATTACATATGCAGGATGGGTGTTTTTTTACTAACAAATTAAGCCTTAAATTAATTAAGTCATACTTCCGATTGAGCTTAAAACCTGACAAATTTCTCCAATAAGCTTCTCAAAATGTAACGCATGCGTTTCGCTTTGCATGTGTGCAAAAGTTGTAAAGCTTACGAAATAGTCCTGCGTTTTGTTCTCTAAAACAATATGTATGTAGTTTTCTTTATATCTTATATCTTTATCTTACAAATCTCTAAGTAGTAAATATAAAAAAAACATTAATAAATTAGACAATTTTTTACCTTACTAAACCTTTGGGGAACCTCATTTTATATGATTCCCACTAAATTTCTTAAAATGTTTAAATGACAACGCTTACGGAATTATCCTGAGTTATTATTTACAAGTATATTAGAACAAATAGAATTATTTTGCATAAATTTTGTTTTACGAATCTCTTGACAGATTTTGCATTTTTGTATGTTTGCTCAAGTAATGAATTAAACTAACAAATCAATTTTACAACATTATTATTTGAAAGAAAAAGTAATAATTTAAATTCTAACGCTTGGTAGTTGTGTTGGAGTTTCGTTGTTTTTGAGAAATTTTGGGCTTAAAACGAGACCAATTTCTGAAATTAACAAGAAATTTGTTAATATAAGGCATGCCCTATGCTGTGCATGTGTACACAATTGTATATCACATCAGAAATTAGCTTGCGATTTGCGCCATTATCTCTTTTTTATTTTGCGAAACTTTTGCAAGACAACTCATTTTTTTTCATAGTCACCCACACAGCGAATCAAAACTAAAATTCTGAGCCTGCATAATGTTTTGCAAATGAATCACTTGCAGTTGACTGCTCTGTGGTAATGCTGTAGGTATAACGATTTTAAAAACATACTGGAGTCCAAAAATTACCTGTAGTTTTGATTAAGTTTTAATTTCGAAGTCTAAAACTAGAAGAATTTCTTCACTGATTTTTCTTTTTTTAAATACAAGGCATGCGTTCCACTTTGTATGTGTATGCGAAATCAACTTGTTTTGTTGTCTTAAATAATTTCTAAAATTTGCGTAAGGATTGATTTTACAAATCTTTAGACAGGGAACCTAAATAAAAAGATCACCTAGTGTGTATAATGTCTTGGAATCTGATCATTTTTAATCTGGTGCTTGATAACTATGGAGTAACTTTATGGGCTCTAAAATCAGGCTAATTTATTCGCTTAAAACAAAAATTCCTTAAACAAAAGACATGTGAAAAAAATTTACTTCGTCTCGCGCCTTTTTGCCTGAAATATGATCAGTTCAAATTGCATTTCTATACAAATTTTGACTTAACAAATCTCTTGACAGCTACCTAAATATGGGATCAAATTTTTAAAAAAATCAACTATTCTCCATTGTATTTTGAAAGGAAACAATATTTTAATGGAATAATGCGTTACGCTTTCGTACTTAAAAAGATTTGAACCATGTGAATTCACTTAGTTCCTCCTTGTTTTAAATAAAGTCACCACCGTTTGCATCATCTGCTTTCTTGGGTATTTGGTTCTATTTTGAGCAGCGTTCTCGTTTTGTCTACTGGATGAGGTTCATGTAGATGAATATTTGGTGATAATGTAAGAATGGGAAGTAGAGAGTAAGTTGTGCGCTGATTCTAAAATATGTTCATTGGAAGGTTGAGTACCTGTTCTGAGTGGTTCAAAGTCGCTTAAGAGGGTTTGCAGACCATCAGGATTGGAACTATTCATTATCAAAAAATAGCACAAAAATTTAGCCTTATCATTGATTGAGCCCGAACCCAGGATGAATTTCTCAAACATTGCAAGCGTTCCGCCTTGCATTTGGCAGTATTATGAATATTTTATTTTGCGAATCTCCCGTCTGGATGACCTTTAGAAAGCAAGTCATTTTCGTTTTAATGTTGCAGTTTTTGTGGGTTAAACTGCATTCTGGTGACTAAAACCGGAAGAATTTCATCACTAGAGGAAAAGACTTCCTAAACGTTAAGGCATGCAAATACGAAATCTACTTTTACTTTTTGTTTAAAATAGTGTCAGTATGAATTGCGTTTTTGACTTATGTGTGGAAAGACACCTCACTTTTATATGAATCGAAAAATCAAATTATTGGCATATTTTTGAAAATATGTGCCAATGTTCTAAAGCTGGGTAATTATGCTATTATTTTCCCGACCTTAATGACAAGAAAACCTCTTAAATCTCATGAAAATTGACTATTTGAAATTTTATCGGTACGATAGGCATCAACGCACGAATCTCTTGTGCGATAACCCACAAATGAAATTGAAGTACAAATTTAAATAGTCTTTTGAAAAAAATTTTATTTTCATTTTAACAACCGATCGATATTGGGGCAATTGAAATAAGCGCTCGAAATTACTCTTTTCCATTTTCGTCCTAAATATTTTCAGTAGAATTTGCACAAAAAATTTATTTTTCTATTATTTTAATAGATTAATTTTTCCGGGACATGGGAAAATTATTGTTTTTTTAGCAGCTTTTCCGATCTGTTTGTTGAGAAGTGTTCGAAATTTGGGAGCCTGAAATCGTCACCAAAATTCTTCACTAAACTCCTCCGATTTGCACTTGTGATAGATGTATATTATATACGAATTCTCTTTGCATCTATTTTTAAAATACAATATCAAGACAATTTGAATTATTGTGCATTCAAGGATCACTTGACAAATAAGCCTTGTTACATGATGGCCCACACAGAATCGAAATAACCAATCAAGCACTATGAGTGTTATTTTAAATCAATAATTTTTTTCTACAACCTGATCTGCATTTCAAATAAATTATACATTTTAAGAAAGCATCCTTTGTTTTTTTCTAAAACAATATTGGTTTTCTTTACTCGAATTGTATTTTTTATTTTACGAGTCTCTTGAGAGACACTTCATTTTTAGATAATAACCGTCGCAGTTAACATAAATGAAAAAAATAGATGTTTTTACAAAAGTATCTAAAATCTAACACCGTAATTATGTGAGTTTTAATGGCACTCTGGAGCCTAAAAACCAGATGAATTTCTCCACTTGACATCGCTTCTCGAAATATTGGTCTGCGTTCCGCTTTGTTGATATTATCAATTTATTCCTCATACATATAAACCATTTTGTGTTTTTACACTAAAAGATTATCGATAAAATAAGCATCCTTATCAAAATTACTACTTTTTACGATTATTAATCCACCAAATCAAAATTACAAGTCAGACAGTCCACATAATCGTTTGAAAATACATTAAATTTCTCATACCGTTCGGTCGATATTGTAGGCTGTTGAAATAGCCAAATTCTTAATTAAATCAGTTTAACAAGTTCAAAATTTAATGTTTCTTAAGCAATCACCTTGTCCCTTTTTGTTTTCTATTAATCTCAATTGGTTGAATTTAAATTTTGAGTAGCTAGGTTTTTCTGCGGCACTTCCGATGTTTCTGCTAAATGAAGTCCCGCTAGATTAGAAAATACGAAAGTGAATTATCCTAAGGCTTTGCTGATATTTGAGGTATTGGAACTTAGCAAAATAATATATGCATCCCGCTTTACATGTGCCAAAAAATCGAAAGCATGCGAAATCATTTTTCCCTGTTTTGTTTTAAATACTGTGGAATGGTTTAAATTATAATATTTAATTTATGTTATGATTTGCTGTGTTTGCGATCATGCATGACGTTGTGAAGTTCCGGCTTTAACGCCTGAGCTGCGTTTCCGATCTACATGCTGAATTTAGCCAGTTTAGATCTGGCATTTTATATGCATTCATATGAACAGGACTACTAAAGAGTTGGTTGGAGTGATAGGAGTCTTTGTTCAATCTGTAATTGTCCACTTCCGGAACTGGAATTTTGCAGTCTAGCACTGTTAATTGAGCATGAGTTTTGAGGCCTTGCATCAGACGAATTTCTACCCTAAAATTACTCGAAATCATGCAATACAATTTGTATAGAAAATACATTCTACCATACATGGAGTCATCGCATTTTTGTCTAGCAATAATGTCAGTATTTTTATATTTACAAATTTTAACTTTAAAATTTTCGGTCATCCGCAAAAAGAATCAAAATATCAACTGTTTTGAAAATAAACTATTTTATTATTGTACTTGGTCGATATTGCAGTCACAGGAGCTATTCATCATGTTGCGATTTTTTACAATAAAATAAAAATATAATATTACATAAAAATTATAATAAATTAAATAAAAAAATTATTATGAGAAATCATTATAATGCCATTTTTTAGCTATTGCATTTTTTTTATTACAAAACCTCGCAGTAAATGAAAGTACCAATCCAAATAGTTGGTATTAAATTATGAAATAAAGCTATTTTCACCATAACGTTTTGTTTTTGTCCTGTAATTTTCCGTTTTGAAGACATTCCCACGGAAAAATCTTAAGGACTTCGACGCTTTATTCCTTCCGATTTAAATTTATCCTTGAATAGTAAAGGCTCGATAACAACTCACTTTGTTTTCACACAGAAAGCCACCTTTTTATAAGTAAAAAATATTTTTTAATCACCCATTTTTTCCTATTGCAGTGGCTGGACCAAATTCATAAAACATAAGAAATACTCTTAAATTAGTTTGCACAAATTTTATCTGTACACGCCGTACTGTTATGCATATGTACATACCCTTATAATTCCTTGGCAAACGCCTAATTTTGGCATAAACACTAACACAGATAATCTTTTGAAAGTAAATTATTTTCATTTTACCGTTTTTTGTTTGAGGATCTTATGGTTCCGGAGACATTCACATGGGAATGCTGAGCATTAAAGAACATAAATTCTCCCAAAGGAAGTAAAGGCTCCATACCAACCCGCTGGTTTTCAAAAATATTCAGCCTTTTATTTTATAAACTAAAGTCTGTTTTAGTTTATAAATGAAATTTATCTTTTACTTATGCATTTTTAATCCACCAATCACAAGATATACCTCGAGTGGTTATTATCGATTACTTTATGACGAATGAGGAAACTGATTGGTGGACCGTTTTTATTCAGACTGCCACACCATCGCCACATCTCTCTGAGCGCGACCAGCGAGTCTCAGACACCCAGACGAGGGATGGAGCAGCCGCACTCTCCTCCGGCGTGGAGTCTTGGGCTTCCAATTCCGTCTCGGTGTCGTTTTCGCCCTCTGCCGAACGTCGAGACCCCAACAGTGTTGGTGGAGATCATCTGCTTGTCGAGACTATTCGCCAATTGGAGACGGAGCTTGTCTTCCTCCGTGTGAGAGAGGCTGATTGCCATTGCGCCTTGCGTGACGCGAAGGAGCGAATTCGTCTCCTAGAGGAGGTAAAATCCCTCATCCCTGCAGCTGTTAAAACTAAAGATGCTCAATAGTAGTTAGGTACGAATCACGTAGATAAAACGCCTGTAACATAGCCTTTATAAGGAACTTTTGTTTTAATATGTGGTAGAATTCATGTCGATTTGATTCGTTGGTCGACCACTGAGTCAATGATACTGGAAACCGATGAAATCAATAGACGCGATCGAGTAATCTAGTGGTCTGATAAACGGTCCAATGAGTACTGGGGCTTCGTCAGGTGTGTTTTGAGATTGGGCTGCTCACAAACTATTAGTTATTTGTAAAACGTGTGGCAGCCTGAATAACCCCTCAATTCTCATCACAGGCTCAGTGTCACGTGATCACGCAGTCGCTACAACCTAGTTTAGTAGCCCTAAGGTGACCTGAGAGTATCGTTCATTGACCAAGTTGTTTATCGATAAAGCAAGTCACCATAGTTGGTAGAAATTTTCTAGCAAATAATCAAACTTCAGAGAAATAAATTACCGGAATGCAGTTAATAATTTTCGTATTTTAGTAGGTAGAAGGTAAATATTCTAGTGCACTTAATTTATTTACAATTGGAACCCGCCTTAAAATGTGATGGTAAAAATCGATAGGAAACTTATTTATTTCCCCTTTCTCTGCATCTGAAGACGTATTTTGTTTAAATGAATGCCCACAGAATGTGGAGAAGGCAGTGCGAGAACGGGAGGAGCAAGTGGAGATTCTGCACAGCGAACTCATGAAAGTAAAACTTCGGGAAGCCGAGGGTCTGTTGCGTCAAAAAGAGCTTCAGGACCGGGTTCAGGAGATCCAGAACCTCTGGAACAACCACCTTTCCCTCATGAGTGTGGGTGGGGTCGGAAACTCCTCCTCCTCTACTGGTGGTGGCGCGAAAATCGATTCCACGGCGGGCACCGGGTTCCTGCGAGCCAGCGCCGGTCTCATCCAATCGAAACTGCGCAACAAGTCGGCTGCAGCTTCTGTCGCGGACAATGCCCAACACTTAAGTGACCGACTCCTGGAAACTAAACTCTATTGTCAGATTGCTGAACTGCAGAAAAAGGTGGGTGTCAATGGAATTGCAGTAATGGATCATGGAAAAGGAAGTGGATGTTAATTTTCGTTTGGGTTTGTGGAGAATGTCCTTCAAAATCCCTCTATCAATGGTACTCTAATCTGAACAGAAGGGCGTTTAGAGAGAGCGCAGGTGTTTCTGCCTAGACCAAACGACAAAGAGACAGTTGGATTGCATTGGTGGCATGTGTGCCTCAGAATCCGTGTTCTTGTCCATGTTTCATGTTTATGAGTTAGGCGGACAAAGGACTCTAGTAAGAAGGCTAATAAAGGAGATGAGTCACATGGGATAACAAGGCTCGGCTGCTGTCAGCTCTTCCATGGTGGAATCCAAATTTGTGCAGCTTTACATGATGAAGAGCTTCTTTTGGAAACTGGGTCCGATTCTGGGTGTTCATTGAGTATCTGTACAGTGATTTTAGGAGCCGTGGTCTTGCGATCCTCTCTAGCTATTCTACCTAGGGTCCAGATCTGTGCTGCTTTGCTGAGGACGAACTTTTTCCTTTCTTCTCTTTCTATGACGACAGGCATTACCTTTGAGACAGTTTCTGTTCCGCTAGCGCTTGCCATATGAGCACCAGCAGGTCCGCCAATTTTTTAAGGTTCTAACCAATTTTTTTCAATAACTGTGAAAATTTAATTTAAATAAATATTTCAAATGAACAAAAACATTAAAATATGTGAAGTTTTGATTGTGTATATTATATGTATTTATGATGATATCTAAAGTAATGCGATTAGTATTATGACGTTCTGTCGCTAGGATAACAGGCCACCAGAACACGGATGCGTAACGACTCAAAACATATATTCGTAAAAGTACAACGCGTCCTAGTAACAACATAAACAACTATACATATTTTATAGTGAATTGCAAATGTAAAATAAATTATAGTCTGAAGTAATCAAAAAATTATAAATAGAATTTTCTGGAGTTACAACAGTGTGCCATGTTAAATGATAGGGAAGTTAAAATATTATGTGTTCCCAATATTTTTATAGCTGAATATGAGCCAACCAGAGACGAACAATAGGGTCACAAATCAAGTTGAGATAGAGAAGAAACGCATCTTATTGTTGTGTCTCGCATTGTTGAATTGCCAACCATGAATGGCATTGTTGGCGCCCGTCGGTTCTGATTTCCAAGCTAAATGCTCCTTTTTTCTCAATATAAATGGCGTCTAAAACAGGTGGATTTAGGATTTAGAACTTAGATGTGTGAGCATTCCTGGGTAATGCTAGACGGTGGTATTTCTTGGAAATCCGCCCGGGAATTCCTTCGCTTTAATGAGGAAGAATTAAGCATTTTGGGCGACCAAGTTCATTCCGTACTGACGTATATTTTGATGATATTTCAAGGTCTAACCTCTGTAATATTATAGACAATGGAAAGACTCATTGCATGGTATTACACTCCTTTCTAAATGCGAAATTTACGATAGTGCCAGTACAAATATGTTTTATCCCTTTCCCTAGAAACCGGACAAAGGCAAGATGTGAGAATTCCTGAGTCGTGTGAGGATTCATACTCCTGTGGTTGTCCCTTTTAGGTGAATGAGCTGACAACTCAAGTAGATCTAGCAGACCGTAAACTGATGCGGAGGGACGAACAGGTGACCGATCTCACCGAGAAGGTCGAACGCTTCGTCCTTCGTGAGACAGCTCTCCGAGCCGAACTCAAGGAAGCGGAATGCCGCTGCGTGGATCTCGAGTCAAAGGTGAGTGAGCCAAACCCTGTGATTGCTCCACTTTCTAGCGCAAATCCGATGCCATTCTCTGGCGAATTCGGGAAATCGAGCTCTCCTCACAGCTTGCGGAGATGCAGCAGCATTTCTCGGAGTTGAACTGCCTCCATGACGTGGAACACGCCTCACAGACCCTTCGGGACAACCAGACAAAGTTCGAGGTGGAAGAGGAAGAGGAGTCGGAAAGAAGGAGAGGAGGAATGATGAGCAACTACTCGTCGGTGGCTCCAACACCAGACTTGAGGACCTCACGAACCACTGCCTCCAACGCGGACCGTCTCTCAACCATATGGAAGGACCTCCCACCTGCCATCATGACGGAATCGATCGGTCCTCTGGAAGACCTCTGTCTCCTTCCCGATGATCCCCTCATCACCAGCATCTACATGCAGGACTGAGTCAACTGTGTCTTTCATCACGAGGAACATTCTTATTCTCTTCCTTTCTTTTAAGCCATTCATTGAGAACTGCCATTCTCCTCACTTCTTCTGCATCCCAGTTTTTTTGCAAACGACCTGAAATCTTCCAAATTATTGCAAATGATATGGTGGACAGTTTCCGATGGTAAAGTAACGATAACCATCTAAGGGAACGTCACACATTGACGTTGACCAATAGAATGGCTGAGAGGATTGTTATTACTGTGTACGACTATGCTGCCTAAATAAATTAACGCATTATCTTCCCTACCTTCATTGCGTTGAGCCTGTTTTTAACAATAAAAACACTAAAGTAATTTTTGATGTGAAGGTATATTTGTGTTTAATATTCCACCATTATTTATAATTTATTTGTTTATTGTTTATGTTATTTGTTTTGTTTATTTAAAATAGAAGTTTTCTTCAAGAATTCATTAGGCTAGTGAGAATTGATTATTCTTAATTTATACCGTTTTAAGGGCAAAAAACTTAAATAAATCACCGATTGGCTAAAAATATTCATGAGACTCGAAAAGCAACGTTGATCTGCTTATTGACTGGATAACGGAGATGATGAGGCTTCTACGGACTTGGGTTGTCCAAAAAATACAAGTGATCCCTAATAGTAAGGATTCCTTTGACAACATAACTAACGATTAAAGGATTCTAATTATAGATTCTGCATGAAGTGATAGGGATGTAGCCCACACAAAATGGTGTTCCACCATAGCAAAACAAGACGCGAGAATGTTAAATTCCATTTCGTTAACTGGCACTGTTAGCGTAGCCCGATTGGTGCAAGCATCCACGCAAATTGCGTGCATTGTGGATGGAAACAAAAAAGGCACATTACCTAAATTTTAGATTATTATGACAGCTCCATATTTCCGGTATAATCATTAAAATTAATATAGTTAAAACAGTAACGGAACATTTCGCTGGGGGGTTTACCCTGCTTACTGCAATAATATCTGTTTTTTGACGTTAAAGCACAGATCATTGGGGCTACTTTGACATTTGATGGAATCTATGTCCCGGAAAAGATGGAAATCTCCATGAAGTTTCAGGGATTCAAAGAAGTAAGGGACGACGACTGTGAAGACGACATCCTCTCGCATAGAGGACTTGGAACCATCTCAAATCATGCCGAATACACGGAGTTTGCTTCTCACAATTTAGTTTTAATGGATAGGTGATAAACTTAGATTAGTTATCAACGCATATTTATTACCACTTTGATTCTGAGTCCTGAAAACGGTAGAAATACTTTGTAAGTGTGAAAAAATCCAAAGCTTCATCACCATCTGACAAGCTTATAAAATCAGGTGCTTTTAACGAGTACTCAAAATTTAGCCCAATCAGCCTACAAATCAACTAATACGACGATACCACCAGTAATTTTAGGGGATTTTCATCACTGTTTACTGGTAGCCGAGATCATCTTATTAACGATACAATCATCAACAGAGGGCCCAAAAATAAAGCGAACAACATAAGGGAAACAGAATAAGAGAGAAGACAGCTGTTTTATTTATTTATTTAAAACAAATATTTAGAAGTGAGAATGTGGTTACTATGAAAAACGCGTCTTCAGGTACCAAAATTTGTTCTGACTAAATTCATTGGCCAAAAACACGGACAGTATTTTCCTTGCGGATATTTCCACTGATTTGAGTGGATGTGCCATAATGATCGGTCCTTTAATCACGCGGTACCTGTCAATCACCGAATCCAACAAGAAGAAATTTCAATCTCACAGGAAACCAACCACATTCTCTATCAGAACCCTCGACTAATGAGTGACTTGAATTTTTCCCACTGAGGAAGAGTAATGAAATCAGTTGGAAGACTTTATCCGTCAGTTGAAGCTTGAGAGTACTAGAGATTGTCGTTTTTGACATTTCCAAGCTTTCCGTGACAGGATCCCTATCCAGCGAGAGGTATCGAAGTCGTTTAGTTCCTCAAAGTCATGAATGAAGATATTTCGTCCAAGGAAAAGAGCTGATGTATAAGGCGATTTTTTGGGCGAACTTTGGTTTTAACTTGTTTTCTTCATTGGTTGCCATAGTAATCGGGGAACTAATTTACCCTCGATTGGCAACCTTTGGGGTTTCACTTGTGGTTTCTCTTATAAATTGATCTGTAAGAGCGCATTTTGCTCTCAAACTTTAGTGTTTCTTGAATCACAGTCGTTTGAGTTCGTTAGCGATCGCAGTAACTAAGACAAAATCTGTAGTTGACCGATGCTGAAAAATCCTCAATCGCACAACTCCACACCTCCTTTGATTCCTCTCATGATTATTTGGGTCAAGTTTGCCAATTTTACCCAAACAAATAATTAGAAATCTGGTTTTCACTCTGATTATTCCAACAATCGATTTCGGGTTGGTTTAGCTAAATTGCTACAATTTTTCATTTTTTAAATCGTTTACAAAAATTTTCATCTTTAGATTTCATGGGTCAATGGATGATTCGTGGTCATTTTCGACTATTTCGGAGCATTCCATAACAGGGTCTTCCATCCAACAAGACGTATCGAATCCGCTTGATTAGGCTGATGTCTTTCATGAATGCATCCAGCATAAAGGTAAGGGTGTTATCACTTTAAAGAACTACCAATTACGTTTCAGGTAAGAGAAAACCCAGGATGAAAGTTTAAACTTGCATTATGGGAAACAGTTTGAATGAGGTGTTGCCGCGTTGTGAACACCAATTATCGTGTCAGGGCACAAATTGTGACTAAGCGATTTGTAATTAGTTCGTGTCGTTAGCGTCCTTGTCCTTGAAATCAGTACCCACATCAGCACATCTCATAAACACTACAAAGGCATTTCAGCAGGTGGCTTTCTATGTTCCATCTATCTTCAGTTATTGCTGCTTTCCAATTGAATTAAGTAGTTGCAGCGTTTTTAATTAAGCTTTTTCCTACACCGGAATAATCAGAGAATAGATAACTGGATGATCTGTCATTATTCCGATTCTTCTGGTACTTCAAGTATTTCTAGCATGATTCCATAGAAAAATTTTGAATAGACTCTATGGTAATTGTCTAATTCTGATACAAATAAAATTATTATTATAAATTATTATTATTATTATTAGAAATTATTATTAACTATCAATTAATTCTCTTAGAAATACTTGCGTTGAGTTAAAAATTGAAATAAATATACTAAATAAAATTCAACAAAATAAAAAAACAATTGTTCTGTTGACAGAAAAAATTATCTTTTTAATACCTGTGATATAGTAACCGCTTAAATTAATTTTAAGGATGTTGGCTAATCCTCGACCATAGAGATATGATTGAAAATACATTTTTGATAGGGTACATATGCCAAAAAAATAAAACGAGAATATATTTATTCAGACATTTACTGAAAATATTTCAATATGCTTTCATAAAATTTATTCAATAAAATCGTCAAGAGACTGCACAAGCTCACCGAGTCATAATTTACACTGATTTCTCATGCAATTTCGTGCAATTATCAGAAAAATCGATACTGCCAATTAATCGATACGACTATAAACTTTGCAATTTCGAGTGCATTTAGCGCTGTTGGCTCGAGAAATGTGGAAGTTATCGGCTTAGCAACGGAGTTCTTTGTTTCTCCATAGAGGGAAAAACGAATAAGATGATTCTGTAGGCGGCTTTGCTGCATTTGTCGCCAGGAAAACAAAGACTGGTCCCCATTTTTCGTTTCTCTTCTTGTTGATATTTTACCGGGATGCATCGGACAGAATTGATTGGGCAATCAAAACCCCCCAAATTGACTCCCATACTCTTTGATATTCGCCAAAACTTACATACAGAGGTAATTCAATTAAACTGTGTTTTAGGCATTCCAGGTAAATAAAAAAGGTAAAAGGCATTAAGTGGGTCGGCAAATGAGTTTCCTGCACTTCCTTAAGGAGACGGAATACCTCGAGCCGAATTAATCGCTCTTCGTGACTTCAATTTTTTCCAAGTCGCACTAGTTCATTTTCGAAATTGTAATTTGTCGGCCTTTTAGCTCTCAAAAATTTATTGGTGTGTCTACTTTACCGTATCCATCGAAAGGTTCGCGGTATTCTTAGGTATTGATTTTTCTACAAGTGGTAAAAAATGCACAATTGATATTCAGGTCAATGTTATCAGGTTAGAAGACCGTCTTAATGCATTTCTGGCATTAAACTGCGTTTCTCTGGTATAGTGTTTCAGGAAGCAGTTTCCGTAGAATTTATCAGTGGAAGCCTTACATAAAACTCGAGGAATGGGCTGGTACACTTTCTTGATGAAACAGGAAGCCACCAATAATTTTTTCCCTTCTCCTTTTGCAATCAAAACTCCTGTTTCTGTTCTTCGGTTTTCAAGCTGATATTTTTTAGCAGCATTTACTCTGAATCCACCCAGAAAACAATGGTCATAACAACTTCTTGATTGGATTGGAACTTAATTCTGGATCCTGACGATCCACACGCTGAGAGCCATTCCTTTAACTGTTCCGTTTTTGACCCACAGTTATACTGGGAAATGCAAGGTTCATCGCCACTGAAAATCGCCGTTTACCTTATATGATTAATTTAAGTAAAGATCACTTCGAAGGCAAACCCCTACCGAAGTGCTCTGATTTGGTGTAACGTGATAACCACACTGTTAACACAAAATGAGACGGCATTTTGGTTAAATCTAGAGCTCACGGTTTTAATCACTATCGATTGCGCTAACCTAAACAATACATCACTTTGTGACTCGAAAACTGTTAGGGTTGGTTTTATCCCAGAAACGGAGAAAAGAGCACCTCCTAAGACGTGACCGTACAGCTTGGGTTGAGATTATCTAACCGAAAAATCGGACACGAGGGACCACCTTTCACTGGAACGAAGTATGGCAGTGCTGCAAAAGCACTTTAGGCACAAACGCCAAAACGTCATCACCGCCACGCCCAAAGTACCACATGAAACGGTTTCATCAGAAGGAAATCATTTATACAGTAATAAGGCAGGTCGAGCAGTAAAGAATAAGCACATCGAATGGAGCTTGCTAAGAATCACAGCTCAGTTGGGACCGTAGGGATTCTGACTAGCCGCCCGCGAGGGACTAAAGCCCAAGAGTTTTTGGACATTTTGACGAATCGACATTGTGCAGAGAATGTAGAGGAAGATGAAAGAGCAGTCGGTGAAATCCGTGCCGTGGATGTTCCTGTGCGACATTCCTTGAAGCCAGGATATCGGTGTGAAGGGCAGCTTGCACACTACCCGTCCATCAAAACTACAGCAATCGCTTTAAGATACAGATTACACAACTTACACAGAATTGCAAGCACTGAAGAGAGAGGTGAAGATTATGGCAGTCACAACCATTGACTTGACTTTCACTGCATTAAGATCACGTGTAAAGCTCTTTAGGCGCTCCTCTTCCTTTTCTGAAAATAATTTTGCATGAAATAGGAGTGAATGAACATACCCAATCTTTTACGCGCGGCTTTGTCAATTTTATTGTCCGACGTAGTATCCCTCTTTTTCTCCACTAAACGATAAAGTTGCAGTTATGCAACATACATTTTTTCGAGTGTTTATCAACTTCAGCTTGAAGCTTTTTGTATCTATCGGTTCTATAAACCAACGCCCATGTTATTCCTAAGACATAAAGAAAAATATGTTAGCAACTTATGAAGTTAAAATGATAGTGTCATTTAAGTAAATATATAAAAGGTCTTGTGTGAAATTTATGTTACCTTCGCCCAAAAATGCAGTAAACAGCGAAATACAGATCACGGTAAGCGTGTCGCCGATCATCCCCAGATCAAAGTACGCGCCCAAAACTTCCGCCTGTGTTTGTAGGTATTTAGTTACTTTGCTACAAAAAAGAATGTGTTATTGATTACGTAAGAGACCGAGTAAATTTACTATTAATTTATATCTACAGTCTCCTATGAACTATTTGCATCTCTTCACTCTATTAATTTTCCACTAATCATAAGTAACGTATAATTAAGTGAAATGATAGCTTGATCATTCTAAACTTCGTTATCATACGTCAGCAGTCGAATTTGTCTTCTTATATACAGCGTGAATGTAGAAATACCTAATCATAACTCATCAACATTACACATATAATGGGCATTTTTTACATGAGGAAATGAACATAAAATTAGAATTTTTAAGTCTCCAATATGTATTCTACATTCCTAAGATGCCACTTGAAGTTGGAGTTTGATATACGCAAAAGTGGAGTAACAGACAGTCACTGGTTCCAAAACCGCATTCAATGCTACAAAAGTTGATTCAACTCGCTGTCGACTAACCAAGTAGACCGTTCAAGCTCCACTCGCAAGACTCAAGAATGTTAGCTCCTAATCAACTCTTCCACAACACTCGGTGTGGTCTCCAGAGGGGCAGACGCCAACCCAACGCCCTACACGTTATACTTAGGTTTGGTCAAAAGCAAAAAAGATGATATTTATACATAGGCGATGCTGCTCATTACCTAAACAACACACGACTTCGTTACCGACCTCTGCCATTTTTCCCTACTTTAAAATTCTTTCTTTAATTTGCAATAGATTCCTAGAAAAAAATAATACTCAGACTTATAATCATTTCCCGTTCTATCAATAAGTTGCTAACTAAATCGACCCCAACGGCACTCAAGCTCCCAAAAAAGAATAACTTAAAACGAACTCATTATAAAATCAACTTTTATATAAATATTTGAACATAGTACATCCGGGGCCGTGTTTATCCATCTAGATCGAATCCTCTACAAGGCTCTCTTCAATAATATCCACAGAAGATCCCGGAAACCCTTCTTCTTCCGGAGATTCACCCGGCTCTCCCTCAGAAGAGGTGTCCTCAACCACAACCACTTCAGCATTTTTCTCCTCCTTCGTCCCTTCTCCCAAAAAGTCCACCGACGTAGCCAGGCTCTAAACAACGGAAAGAAAAACGCGATAATGAGGGTAGAAAGTGGACCCTAAATTGAGAACGGGTTCACACCTTTCGAAGCGACTTAAGCGGGGCGGATTGTTCAATCACATCGTCGTCCACAACTTGAGTCAGATCCAGTTCGACGACGTTATCCTCATGCCCAGACGACGACGAAGAAGTCGACGACTGCAAATCCGACGTCGGGACAGGCTTCAGAGGCCCAGCGTCGGGCGCGATCTTTGAAGGTATTACATGCACCTCCTTGAAGAATTGATCCACTCTCACCGCGTCCTTCCTGCCGCAGTGTGGCACGTTGTACATCGGCCTGTTTGCAGGCACATCTGAGGGCTTAAATATCCCTCCCACTGGGTTGTCGTACGATGGTTTCAAGCTATGAACGTCCGTCTCTTTCCTCAAAGCCGCCGCACCCTTCTGAAGTTGTTCCTCGACGAATTTTCGTTCCAACGGGGCCACACTTTCCTCTTTCGTGGTATGCTCCCCTGGACTGAAGAGGAGATCGTGGTCGGAGATGTCGAAGACAATATCACTGAGGGACTTCACGAAGTCCAGGTGCTCTTCCAGCTCGGGATAAGTATTTCTCTGTTCCCCACTGTGGAGTTGAACCAGCTGACGCTGGGTGGGTGAGTAGTGGACGTCGTCGTCGAGAGTGAAGAGCTGGCGAAGCTCGCTTCGCGTGAAGTAGCGGTACGAGTCGGCGTGATCGGCCTCCGCCTTCCGGTCCGCCGCTGTTTTGCCGATAGTCATCCGGATGATGGAATCCTTGAAAATCTGCCTGCGGTAGATCTTCTCCTCCACACTGGCACAGGTGATGAGGCGGTAGACAACGACATTCTGCCGCTGCCCAATGCGGAACACCCGATCCACGGCCTGTGCGTCCACCGAGGGGTTCCACGAGGGATCCAGAACCACCACACGGTCCGCAGAGGTTATTGTCAGTCCCACGCCTCCTACCTGCGTCGTTAGCAGCATCACGGTGTAGCTAGGATCCCTCTCAAACTTCTCCAGGACTTGATTCCTCATCTCCAGCTTTGTCAGGCGACCGTCCAATCGGAGAACCTTGTGTCGACAAGGTTCGACCGCCAGAATAGCTGCTTCCGTCATGTCCAGCAAGCGGAGCGACTGAGAGAAGATGATGGTGCGGTGGGCAGGTTGTCCAGAGGCTAGAGCCTCCTCCTGGAATCTCTCCAACAGACGCACGACGAAGTCCACCTTTGCCGACTCCTCGATCAACACTGCGTGGGACGGCGCGTGAATATCGCTGCCAGGCAACGCCTTGGTGACATCCAGCCCCAAATTCGCGCACTGCTCCAGCGAGAGCAGGCGTGGGTGGTCGCACAATTTCTTGAGGATGTTAAGTTCCACCAGGGGTGAACGGCGTTGATCCTTGGAGTACAGCAGCGCCTTCACGTGGTCCAACTGGAGAAAGCTCCTGTAGATCCGCTCCTGTAGGGGTGTCAAGTACAGCCAGACCACAATCTCATTCTTCTGGGGCAGAGAACCCTTCGTGAGGGTATTGGCCTTGGTCCTACGGAGAACAAACGGCTGGATACGCGCATTGAGCCACTGGGCCAGTTCAGAACCGAGCTCACGTTCAGCAGCGTTGGCGTCACGCTCCCTCGACCGGGTGATGGGCTTCTCAAACTCCGTGAGGAAGGTCTTCTGGGTGCCCAGAAGCGTGCCGTTATGCGTGAAGTCTAGGAGGGCCCAGAGTTCACGAAGGTTGTTCTGCACCGCTGTGCCTGTCAGTAGGAGGCGGTGTTTTGAGTCGAGGAAACGCACACTCTTTGCGACCTTTGTCGAGGGGTTCTTGATTCGATGAGCTTCGTCCAGAATGAGGTAGTCGTAGGGAAAGAGCTCGAAGTCTGAAGAGGGGGCGGCTTTGGAGGAGAGCCAGCGGGAAGAACTGGTTGGCCGCTGGTCGGCAGCGATGTCTTCGATGCCAGCGACCAGCATCTCGTAGGAGGTAAGGAGGACACCGCCGTGGCTTTGCCAGGCAACGAGGGTGCGTTGGCGGGCATTTCTGGTGAGCTCAAAGTAGAGGTGCACCCTCAGGGAGGGTGACCAGCGGGCAAACTCGCGTTTCCACGTCTGCAGCATCGCAACTGGCGCCAGAATCAGCACGGTACAGCGCCTCTCAGCCAGGAAGAGACCAGTTAGGAAGGCTATGGTCTGCAAAAAAGAAATCATCAAATGTGGCTCTATTTTCCTTAGAGGGAAACATTTCATTTACGGAATATGGACTAGCCCTCGATATCAGAGCAGGAAACCACCTGATTCAACACGGAGGAAGAGACTAACTTATGATACCACCATTTTCCATGGTGGTGAATACTACTTAGCTGTCTTTCCTTCTAGATATGTTAAAGATGTCTTCAAACACTACTCCTCATGCTTGGAAGATTTCGAGCCGTCTTCTTCATTCAACCGTGAGAATGGAAGATGACGTAGAGGGTGAACTTAGCGAGGTAAAGAAGCCTCCCAACCTGGAAAGTTTTGCCGAGACCCATATCGTCGGCGAGAATGCCGCCGGGTGCGGTGTTGTGGAGGTTCCAGAGCCAGGCCACGCCGTCGCGTTGGTAGGGGAAGAGCTGTTCGTGGAGCCTGCGAGGAAGATAGAAGCCCTCGGCCAACTCCACCATGTCCGCCTTCGTCTCAACCAACGAGAGGTTGGCCGCAGAGTGCGCCAAAGCGGACACTTCGTCGTCTTCTTCTTCTTCCTCCTCCTCTTCCTCCTCCTGTAAAGGAAGAACACAACGTTGACTGACGTCCTCCTCCTAAACCATACCATCTTCCTCCCCCTCCATATCCTTAAAGTCCTCCTATTGATCGTACTTAAAATCTTCCTGACCAAACTCATCCATAAAATACTCACCACCCTTAAAAGGCCCTGATGAGTGTGGAAGCCGGCTTACCATCTCGGCGATCGCCTGACGCATGCGCTGGATCCTGCGCTGAAGCTTGTCACTAGGCAAGGCCTCGTAGGCGCGCGTAAGGAACTTGAGAGCACCGTGATAATCCCCCTGGTGGTAGCAGGCGCGCGCTTTAGACTCCAGGCGAGCGGCTTCAGCAGCGCGTGAGGGGTCGCCTGCGAGGGCCTCGCGCATTCGCGCTATCCTCCGCTCCACTCGCGGTGATGGAAGCATCGCCTGGGCCTGTTCCAGCACTTCCACGGCCTCGGCAAGCTTCCCCGCCTGACTGAGCTCGCGGGAGTGCTGGTAGAGCTCTCGCAGCACACTCGAGGCCTGTGGAAAAGCACATCCAGTTATTGACAAATTTCGTCTCAGTTCTACGACTCCTTTCCCATGGACAAAATAATGGAAACACCGAAAATTTTGGCATTTGAATCCTTGAATATGCTATAAACAATCAAAACTTGACATATTGTAATGTTTGTCGACTATTGCTTTTGTTATTTGATAAGTTTATTTAAGGTAACTGTCTATTACGGTTAAAACCTTATACAAATGGCAGACTCCTCAGACTTTCAAAGAGGCCAAATTGTTGGTGTTTGTAACGGAAACTGCCCCGAATGCTACTTGGCATATTGTCAAGAGGTGCTGTCTCAAGATGAGTGGCTACCGAGTTTGGAAAAGAAAAAAACGTCGTCCTCAGCAAAGCTGCACAGGTCTGGTCGAGAGTCGAAGTTGTTGGCTGAGGGAGAGACCGTTGGAATCTCTCAAATCGGATTGTTAGAGAGGATCGCAAGACCACGGCTCCTAAAACCACTGCAGAGCTCTTCTATGAACACAGTTTCTGCAAAAACTCTTCGTTGTGGGGAGCTCCACAAATCAAGGTTTATATCAGGCAAAATTTATCTTTTTGTGAAGAATAATACTTCATTAATTAAGATGCACGTTAATATAAAGAAGAATGTTCAGTTTCAATAGACATGAATACTCTTCACATCCCGTTTAATCTAAAAGGGTAAAATTGATACAAAACGTAAGGGTTTCCCGATTCTAATCCCATTGTGTGACGGTGACAACTTTAACAGGAATCCACGAAGTAAGGAGCAGCTGAAGACCAACACTTCGATTCAAAACAGTAAAGGAAAACGTCATTGTGGCAAACGGCGCATACCTCCATTAGGTCCGATTAAGCTTCATCAAATTAGGGGAACACAGAAAACACGAAACGACACAGCAGTACCTGGTCACCTGATTATCTAAAAAATCACCTAAAAACGCCCTACCTCCTCCTCTTAACAGGAAAACATTACGTCTACATCTGAGCTTTCCAAATAAACATTCCTCATCAAAATAGGTATGAATAGGTAATTAAAGGAGTGACCAACAGTGAAGTGTTAGTAACATTTTTGGCTAAAAAAAATACGCATATGAGGATAAAAACGCGACATACAGCCTCGCTGATGGCTTCCACCTTTGGCGAGGATTCTTCTTCTGTCGGAATACCAGCCTGTAGACGGAATGAATGGTAAGGTTTCGCCAATGGACACAATGGAACACTTTAGACAGAACTTACACTACAGGACTGTGCGGATGTCAAGGACTCCTCAATCGATGACTTAGACGTTCTGGAGGTCACAGTTGCTGTTGAATTCTAGAAAACATAATGAAGGGAAAACCGTGAAATATCTACCATAGAATTAACAAAGTCAAGTTATGTGTGCTCTGTACCCTTTGGGTGGATGGTTGAGACGTTCCTGAAGACCTCGAGGCGAATTCCTAACAAAATATGAAATAAACATTATGGGTTTTGCAAACAGACAAATTAAATACGCAATCCCGTCGACACCTTACAGGAGATGAAGTCTCTTTCTCAAGCTCAGAAGCACAAATGGCCTCGAGACGACTGACCATGAGAGTTGTCTCATGACAAGGATAAATTTTATGAGCTTCCCGAGCCTTTTTCAGCGACTCATGCTTCTTTCCATCTCTATACAGTTGCTTGGCGTCGCTGAGAAGCTTTTGAGAAACCTTCAAATGAAACAAAGGAAGACGATCTCACTTCCTCACTTGATGGACTCTGTTCCGTTTCCTGCATCGACAGATCTGTGGTCAAGTTGATGAGGCGATCTATATCAGATTTTTGAGTATATTTATTGGTAATGGAAGATCGTCCCTCGGTTACACCAGATATACTGATAAGAGAATCTGATTCAGGGGAATTTTCAAAAGCCTCCCCTGGCCTAACATTTTCTTTTAAATTTAAAGGTTCCATAGAGATTTTCTAAGTCTGCAAACGTGTACTTTATAGGGAAGGATTGTTATTGTGAAAACGCACACCAGTTCGGACGACCTAAGTGTGAGTTCTGACTTTAAAATGATTGGCTAAAGTAAGTTGCTTATTTTTTCATTCAATTTTTTAAGCATTTCTTGTTAATATATTTTATTAGAACTCAAAAATAAAAGTATTTTTATGTGGTTAAAAAAGTTGACCTTGACCAAGGCATTGTCAACCTGCATCGTATAACCCTCAATCACCTGATTATTGTTAAGTCGATTGATTGTAACGTGTGTTAACTTTAGTGTTTAGATTATTCATGAGTCTTGTTAAATGAAGCGGCTTTAAATTAAATTCTACATTTTTGGTTTAGAATCCCTCGAAGCTTTCTTCAGAAATGCAAAACAAGGAGCGAGTGGAAGTAGATTTGGATGTGGTGGATGAGGTTGCAAGAACCTGTGGAATGGACCTTGCCAGGGCCTCTCGAGTCGTCAAGCTCTTCAATGACGGAAACACGCTGCCGTTTGTCGCACGCTACCGCAAGGAAGCTACGGGAAATCTTGATCCAGAGCAACTTCGCAACGTCGTGGGCACCATCAATCGATGCAAGTAAGTCTTTCAATAAATATTACTCACCTTGTCGCCCAGAGAGGTTATCGAAAAGGTGCAAAGCGCACAATCCAAACTAGCCGCAAAAGGCGTTCTCACCGATGCGATCAGGACTTCTTTACGCAAATGCAAAACCGTGGACGATGTGGAGATGATTGTAAGCCTTCATTGGAGACACATTTACCTAATCCTGTAGACAGAACCCTTTAAAAAACCGGCAGCGAGAACTCTGGCAGCTAGGGCTCGAGCTGCAGGACTAGACCCCGTTGCTCGTGCTGTCTTTCAGTTCGGTAACAGAGTGGATTTCTCTCGAGCCATTCCCAACATGTCCGCAAAAGAGGTCAGAAACGGGGTCATAAAAATCCTGGCAGAGGATATCTGCAAGGACTTTCAGGTTCTTCAAATCACTGAAATGATGTAAGTTCCGCTCCTTCCAAATTATTGATTTCTGCCCATTCTTCTCCTGCCAGGTGCCTTGAAAGTAAACCACAACTCGTCACCTCTAAGCCTCGTAAAACCCCAAATTCCAAGGATCCGGCCACTGATAAGGAGAGAGCCAATCTTAAATCCCTTTGTAACCTGCGCTTGCCCTTCAATATGGTGCCCTCTCACAAGGTGTGTTCTAGTGTGTGCCTTTCAACCTAAAAAGCCCTTTCTCGTCCACTTAACTGGACCTCTGTGTTTATAGGTGTTGGCGATAAACCGATTTGAGAATCGTGGTTTCCTCCAGGTGAGTCTGGAGTACCCGCCTCAGCTGGTGCAGCGGATTCGAGACACCATTGTTCATCGCTTCCTCGGCACCGTTCATCCCGCTCACCACGATCTCCTTTGGGCCGCCTTTGACGATGGATGGAAGCGGCTTTTGAAGCCCACGCTTACTCGACGTCTACGGTATGTCTCTTGCACTTCATGGGTGACTCAGCGTCCTGGAAGCATTCTTGTGCTGCCATAGAGTATTACCATGACATCTAGACCTGTAACCAGGACTTTTTAAATCAGTTGGGCTGTTTTTTTTAATTTTTGTTCTTCAGAGACTGTCCAGCAAAGTTTTTTTCGTGTTAGTTTAAGGAGGAATCACTCATTCTTCTAACACCTCACGTAGACATCTCCCTGGTTTTGGTGACTCGTTTTACCTGGGTAGTGGATCCACCTAGGAAGAGATCCTAAGAGTAGCTACGCGCTACAGGTTCAAAGAAGGAAGGCTATGTCTTTGAAAGACCGGGAACTAAAAACAAAATATTGGCCGAAGCATCGAGACGGCTTAATGTGTAACCGGCGGTGAATAAATTCCAAGTTTTCAGTAGCACGCGGCGGCAGCCCGATCACGGGATCTTCGTCAAATTGAGGCCCATTAAATAGGTAACGCTCGAAAACGTTATTTTGAGATGGGGAGTCCCGATGTCACAGTGAGAATAGAAGACGTTTTTACCATAGCGATTATTAGCAACGTGTGTGTTTAGATTAAAAGTTTTGGACAAAATCAACAAAGCATACATTTTATTATGGTGTAGGTCCATTTTCCAAGGTATTAGTTCATCCTAATTGTGAATTATGTCCAAAGGAATTTTCGTAGCCCATTTTTTTAGTTGAAACATCCTCACTCAGTTCTTTTACAGTTCTTGAACAACCATAGGATAAACTTGGTCGCCCGAAATTCCTAAGTAGTCGGAGGTGAATTTTTTCCATGAATTTTGGAATTCAGCCCTCGTGTGCAGTTCCCATCCTGCTGCGAAGGCTGTTTCGATTCCAAGATTCATCTTTCCTTAACGTACAAGTACCCCATTTTCTTTCTCTTCTACAGCAACAAGCTAACCTCCCAGGCACAGGAGGTCTCGCTGCGTGTGTTTGCGGACAACGTGCGGAACATGCTGATGACTCCCCCGCTGCGAGTTTCACCGCCACCTGCGGCCGCCGACGTGAACGCACATTACTGCGTGCAGGAGAAGCCTTCGCCCGACCTGGTGATTTCGTGTGCCCTCGGGGCACCTGGCGACCGTTTGCCCGTGGTGGGACTGGACCCCGGATGGGTGCACGGTACCAAGTGGGCCGCCTGTGATCCCCTCGGTGACGTCCTTGCCACCGGTGTCATTCACGTCACCGTGTCAACTTCCAGACAGCAGAACACCGGGGTCCCGGAACTCGTTCGGGCAATGCGCGATCATGGGTGAGTTGGAAGACGTCTGTACGTTAATTCTTGCATAAATGGGGGGGAATCATCGGCTCGGAGGCGGATTTCAAAGAAATACCACTCCAGATGCTTCTTTCGACGATGAATCGTCAGAGAAGGTCACATTCTTCATCCCCTGCTCGAGGGTCAGACCAATTTTGGAACGTTTGTCGTCTTTGAGAGCAGAGGTTTTCTACTGTCAACCGCCTCTCCCGTGGTGGAATGCATATTTGTGCAGCTCGTGACGAAAAGTTTCTGTGGAAACTGGGCTCTCTTCTGGGTGTTCATTGAGGAGCTCTGTAGTGGTTTTATGAACCGTGGTTTATTAATTTTTTAAATATTAAAAAACATTTGTTTTGAATAAACATTAAATAACCTAATTGTTAAATAGAAACATTGAAATATGTCAAGTGTCAAAATTTTGGGTGTTTCCATTATTTTGTCCAACCGCTATGTTTCCTTGTTCATTAATAAAGTTGTGAAACAATGTGTGTCTGAGTGTCCTGTGATAATGGGCAAGAAGGAGCTGCCATTAGACGCGATGATACTATCGGGCCACCGCAGGTTTAAGCGCTGTTATTGCACGTGTTTTAGAATCTGCACGATAGCCCTTGGTAACGGACAAGCCAGCCGAGAGGTGGAGAACTGGCTCAACCAATCAATCACCGCGGGTCTGTTTTCCCCTCTCCAAGTTCGCTACGCAATCGTGAGCGAGGCAGGCGCTTCCATCTACTCCACCTCTCGATTGGGCTGTCTGGAACTGCCCCAACTGGATCCGACTCTGCGAGGAGCAGTCTCGCTAGCCCGACGCCTTCAAGATCCGCTGGCGGAGTTGGTGAAGGTCGAGGCACGACATCTGGGTGTGGGCATGTACCAGCACGATCTGCCCGAACGTCGTCTCCAAAATGTGCTAACTGAGACGCTGGAGGAGTGCATCTCCTTCGTTGGCGTCGACGTCAACGCTGCCCCGCTCCATGTGTTGGAACGCGTGGCGGGACTCTCTCGCCCAAAAGCCAAGGCCATTATCGAGTACCGGAGACTCAACGGACGCTTCCGTTCGCGGATGGAGCTCTACAAGGTGCCTGGCATTGGTCCTGTGACGTTTGAACAGTGCGCAGGATTCCTCAGAATCAAACCAGAGTTCGCTGTTACGAAAATGAACGCTTCTAGGCACGGCATGGGTTTCTTTTTTTCCCCTGCTCACGTCACCGTCCTTCTGAAGGTGTTGTTTTGTTTTAACGTTTCGTCTTTACTCCTTAATCAGGGATGTTGAGTTCATATCGCTCTGCTCTGACGACGATGAGGCGAAGAGCGACTCTGACATGGAGGTGGAGGTGGTCTCCTACGGAAAGCGTCGACGTTGCCCCGAAAAAATGGACACCTCTCCTCCTTATCCTCCGCGCAAATTGGCGCGTACCGAAGCCCTAACCTTCCTTCCAAGTGACCTCTCCTTCAAGCCCCTTGATCAAACCGCCATCCATCCCTCCTCCTATCCTGTTGCCACTGCGTAAGAACTGAAATCATCATCGTCGTGGTCTTCTTTAGACTTGTCAAGCATCTGAAATTCGAAGTCAGTGACGTGGGCTGCATGGCACTGAGGAACAGTGCGAAGGCGCTCTTTGCTTCACCACGGCGTAAGTTGGGTGTATTTTGGTAAATTGTTTAGGGGATGCTGTTCTCGCCAAATTTACCACCGAGAAATATGGCCTGGAGACTCTGCGGGACATCCTCGATGCCCTTTGTCGACCTCTGGACTTTGATGAGAGAGAGAGTGAGTTACCGCCACTTCTTGACATATCAAAAACAAGGCCTGGACAAAATAATGGAAACACCTTGACAAATCAATAAAATAAGTATTTTATTAACCGGTGAATCCACTCTTGTTCCTCCTCCTCCGCAGACCGATTCGGGCCAATGTTTCGTTCGTCAGTCGCCTCGATGGCCAACCTTCGCTGGGGTTTGGAGGTGATGGGTCGTGTGGACAACGTGACGACCTTTGGGGCTTTTGTGGACATCGGAGTGGGAGAGGAGGCCCTCATCCCCATCTCCGCTTTCCCTCGTCGTCGCCCCGTTACCTCCGCCACCGCTGCCGCCTCCACTCCAATCGGAGGGGTTTTTGTGGGCTCCGTGGGTGGTGCGGTGGAGTCGCTTAGTCTGCACCTCGGAGACAGGGTCAAAGCCCAAATCGAGTGGGTGTGCCCCAAGACGCGAAAGATTACCCTCAGAAATGTCCGTCTGCTGTGATTTCACCTGTTGTGTATGTAATGATATATTAGTAGTATTTTACTATATATATGTATCCGTTGGAAAAGCTGCTGTCCTTGTGGGAGTGTTTTAAGGCGGGTGGGGTTTTTGTGCCAACCCAAATGTCATTTTAGTGGTCGATGTTAAAAATGGTGGTGCTACAAGTCATCATCCAATCCCCGAGTCAAGTAAAGACGACTTTAAAGGGGCAGGATTTGTTAGAACCAACAAAAAGCTGGCATATTTCAATGTTTTGTCTATTACTTTTTTGTTATTCGATATGTTTACCTAAAACAGCTGTTTCTGTAGACATTTGAGATAAGAACAGACGTAGTCCTCAGCAAAGCCGCACAGGTCTGGCGGGAATTCGGAATTGCTGACTGAGGGAGATCGTCATACTCTTTCAGACGGAATTGTTGAAGGATCGCAAGATCACGACTCTTAAATCCACTACAGAGCTTCTCAACGAACGCCCACATAACCCAGTTCCTCGTTGGGAGCTGCACGAGGGAGCCAGATTCCACCACGAAAGACCTGAAATTGGGAAGACGACAAATGTTTCTAGGCGTGTAGGCTGGTGGGGTAGAGATCTCATCCCTCGAGCAGTGGAAAGTTATGATTTTCCGGCGAATCATCGTCATGTGCCTCACCTTATTCCCGGCCTCCGGTCGAGTGTAGGTTTGGCGACAGACAACCGAAGGAATTCCTTGCCTAGACTACTGCTTCCTTCCATCCGTGGAACATGGATGCAAGGGTTCTGTGATTATGATGATCTGGTGTGCCAGCGGGACAACAAACAAGAATTATCAGCTGAGGTGAATGTCACCATCTTTCAAGATGTTATTAAAGAATAACAACACCACAACATTATCGAGAACTAGGCTGAACTGAGGAGCGTGCTTGAACTTATCAAAATCGAGTGTTTTACAGTCGCTACTTAATATTTTGTCAGTAGAATGTCTTGTAGTGGACATTGGTGGTTATTGTCTAGTTTCTAATGTATGCACTCATCGCTGCTTGGCAGTTCCACCTACGCAGATTCACGAATGTATAAAAAATACACTGTGTAAAACCCAATCCATCTTCCGCGATAAATGGGGCAATACTGTTTTCCCAACTTTAAAGATAATTGCAAAAATTGTCATCCACAATAGACGTAGTATGTTGTAGAAGCTTCTAAGGCATTTCTCAAATTATTACAGTTAAGTTTTCAGGTAGTCTGGTAAATCGCACGAAATTAATTTTGTTTTTGTTTGGATTTATAAAATAAGGTAAACTGCGATGATTTGTCAGAGAAAATCACATTTTCATCCACTGCTCGAGAGACAGACCAATTCTAAACGCTTTGAAACATCTGTTGTTCTCGAGGGCAGAGGTTTTTTTAATTTCAGCTCTTCTGTGGTGGAATCCAAGCTCCACGTATGCAGTTTCCGACGAGGTCTAGTTTTGTTGAAACAGGATTCTGTGGGTGTTCTTTTGGGGGTCATGATTTTGCGGTCCTCTCTTCTGAAATTTTCATTTAGAATTGGTCCGACAACTTCGACCTCTGCTTTGCTGAGGACAACGTTTTTCCTCACTTTGAAAGTTCGATGGGTCGCGCCTTGTTTCTGGAATGTCAAGTGTTTCCACTTTTTTGTCCTGGACCTCAAATCAATCAACTCAGTCGATAACTTTCTTGGGTAGTTAATGATTCAGTGAGTAATTAAGTGTGTTAGTGATGTCTGCTGAACTCTCGTAAGGGGGGGGGGAGGAATAACTTGTCTATATTTTTCAAGGTCAGCTGATATCGACCCCGCTGCACCCCACATGTTTGAGTCGCTGCATTTCCTGAAGCCAGTGCCCCTAAATTGTGTGGACAATTACCTCTACTTATTTCATCTAGCCTATTGTTTAATACTCATCAAATAACCAAATCGGCTTCTCTGGCTCCAATTCAGGGGTGTCTGTTGTCACATTGGGGTTGGTGTTGTTTATATAAAATGTCAGTCGCTCAAGGGCATTGTTTATGTGTGGAGACATAAACTACTCTACCTCCATGAAGGGTGAATTTAAGCCCCTATAAGTCCCTTCACACGCCCATCGTCGAAATCAACTGCTTTTCCAGGGCAATCCTGGACTCAGCTGCACTTGCGAGGAAATGAAATGTGATTTGCGGTAAGATTCGCCATTTTTTGTTTAAATAGGCACTCACAATCTGATTGGCTGCCATTTTTACAGCCACATTAATCAATAATCCAATATTCGATTCGGTTCAGTTGCAGATGACTCATCTCCTCCTCCTCTGTTTTTGTGTCATTATTTTTAATTTGAATGATTTATTTTCTAATTCATTCATATATTTTTCCGAGTTACTGCAATTGTACATTAATCCCAGAGAAACTGACAACCACATAGTTGTAAAATACTGCTAGAGAAAAAAGGGAGTTGACACGTTGGATGCACTTGTCACAAAAAGTAGGTCACCTCTTTGAGGGACATTTGCATTCTCACGTTCGGTTTAGTCCGAAACTAACATTTGCGTGCATCTGTCCTTGTTTAAATTATCGGTAAAATTTCTCCTTTTGAAGTACAATTGGTGATTAGTCGGACAAACCAGTTTTGGTCACGGTGATTTGCAATCTAAAAAAACACCTGCATAAGCAATTATGCTTTTAACAACATCAAAGTTGGGGTGGTCATTTCGGGAGGTAAACAGAATTTGCATAACAAAGCTGCTTTAAGGTAATTTTAAATGTGCAGGTTTTAAGCAATAGCAGCTTAAAAGGATCAATAAATCGATTAAGAAATGGTGTGTCCAGAATTCAGGTTAGTATGGTAAGTTAACATGGAATAAATAGGATTCCAGTAAGTAAAATCGATCGATTAAATCTCGGATAGGATAAAGATCGATTTGCATCGCTCAAGGTCAAATGAAGGCAAATCGTGGTGTGTGAACAAGTGGTCACTTTGAGGATCCAATTAAATAAGCCCATCATGAAGTATATATTTGAAATAACTTGGCGTTTCGAGAGGTGGTTGTCTCAATTAGGAAATCTCTGCTCTTAAAGACGGTAGATGTTTCCAAGCGCAGTAACCACATGTTTCTGTTCATCTCCAAAGTCTCAATGTGACCGTTTTCAGTCTCGTATTACTTCCATGCAGCATGAATCAGTGGGAGAAGTCTGTACCAGAGTGTGTTTATTAGCACCATATGGGGTGACCGGATTCATTGGTAGACAGATGGACCAATAGGAAATACGCCCCATGAACACCGATCTTTTCAGTTAAACGGTAACCCCTCATGAGCATTACGTGAGCATTACGCCTTTTCAAACGTTTAACTGGGAATATTGAAGTCCAATATTTAACCGATACACTCTTAATTAATTTATTTCGATAAATATTCCATTAACACATCCCACATAAATCTCTATTCGGGGAAGGAGGAACAGCAAACATTAATATGACGGATTCTCATGAGAAAACCCTGCCCTACTGAGCGGTGGGTGTGGATTCACACCTGCGCCTTTGAAAAGCCCGCGCGAACGCTTACGCACGTCCGCACGGCTTCTGATTGGCTGTATCCTGAATGCACATTTAGACCTCACGTTGGTGTCTGGAGGTTGTCACTTCATGGTAATGCGCTTGTTAGCCTCCGCCGCAGCTACATCGCTGCTTCTCTTCTTGGTGTTGATCCAGAATTCGGTCCTAGCAGAGGAGGCGTGTGGATACTCGCTTTGTCCAGCCACGAAGGAGGACCATATTAACGTCCACATAGTCCCCCACACTCACGACGATGTGGGCTGGCTCAAGAATATCGACCAGTACTATTTTGGCGACGCCAACTGGTACCAGACAGCCGGGGTTGAGTACATTCTCGACTCCGTTGTTCACGCCCTTCTCCTCCACCCACAACGGAAGTTCACCTACGTCGAGATGGCTTTCTTCGAGCGCTGGTGGCGAGCCCAGAGTTCTAGCATGAAGGAGAACGTCCATCGTCTTGTTCGTAACGGCCAACTGGAATTTGCACTCGGTGGATGGTCCATGAACGATGAGGCGGTGGTTCACTACTCCGACTCAATCGATCAACTCACTCGAGGACTGGCCTTCCTCAATGCCACCTTCGGGACGTGTGGACGTCCTCGAGTGGCCTGGCAAATCGATCCGTTTGGACACGCTCGCCAACAGGCCCGCATATTCATGGAGTCGGGTTTCGACGGGGTCTTCTTTCAGCGGATGGACTATCGAGAGAAGCAACAGCGCATCAAGCGGAAGCAAATGGAGGTGCTATGGCGAGCAGATCCCACGGATAATGCCACCGGACTGTTCACCCACATGCTCTTCCAGAGCTACTGTTCGCCCCAGGGTTTCTGTTTCGACTCGAAGTGCAACGACCCTCCGATTATCACAGATCCAGGTGCCACAAATTACAACGCACCCCAGCGAGTCAGCCAGTTTTTGGATCACGTCCACGCGATGGCGAATAGCTATGCCACGAACCACATTTTTGTCCCAATGGGCTGCGACTTCACCTACGAAAACGCGAATGAGAACTTCATTAATATGGACAGATTGATTGAGCAGGTGAACGCCCAACAGCAACGGCAACACCAACAGCGAAGGAGCACGGAGACTTGGTGGAGTGATGACGTGAAGCCAGTGAACCTACTCTACTCTAGTCCCACTTGCTACACGAAGGCGGTGAATGAGGCGTTCAGAAGGCAGGGTGCCATCCCCAGTAGGGGTGGGGACTTCTTCCCCTATGCCAGTGCCATCAACACCTACTGGACAGGATATTATTCCAGCAGACCCACGCAAAAATACATGATACGACAAGCGTCTTCGCTGCTCTCGGCTTGCGAACAAGTAGGTCTACCCACCCCTCCCCATTGATGGCAGTTCCAGCTGGAGACTTAGAATTGTTGTTGCGACTACGCCCTCCATAGCAATTAGGTCACCACCCATACTCAAGACGCAGGTGTAACAGATCACATTTGTATTGTCAATTGAGTATGCGTTTGAATCATCGGCACACCCTAAAATCGATTGTCTATGGAAAGTCAGTGCTGCTTTCACAGAATTTTGTTGATTTCATTTATTTGAAAGGAAATTAGAATTTTTGGAGAAGACAACGCGAATTACTTGCTGATTCTCATGATAGAAATAAGCGTTAATTATTAGGTATTTTTATTTCGTTAGCTTGTAAAAAATTATTACGTAATAGATTGGCAATATTACATTGAAAAGAGGCTTAGGGGCGGTTGGAATCTCCGGAAGAGAGCTTTTTTAATTAAATAAAAAGTTTTCAGCAATTCAAAAATGATTGGAAGGTCTTTTTTCAAATAGAACTGCATGAATGTAAATACACATTTCGCGTTCCTATTTTGAAAACCTCTCGATTCTAACACTAACCCAAATACCACACCTCCAATTCTGCCACGTGAGAGGGATTATATTTGGTTTCACTAACACAAGAATTTATTTCATGAGCACCTAGTTCTAACGTGGCATACAGCAGAGTACGTTATCAGTAATTCATCAATCTTAGTAAACATTTCTACTTTAATTTAGAGCATTGAAATTGTCGACTGGTCATAGATATCCTCTAAGCCACACGATAACTCATTGAAAACTCAAGACGATTAGAGACCGAGCACAGCTACATTTAAACAAACCGAAATTCAGGAGTTGGACAAAATAGTGGAAACACCTTGAAAAATCAATAATATATGTTTTTTAATGTGGTGCAGCTCTGGGTTCTGTTCTGGGTGTTCATTTAGACTCTTTGTAGTCTTGTGATCCTCTCCAACAATACAATTTGGGAGAGACTGACAAAAGATGTCCTTGCTCGTTGACCAACAATGAACTGGGATCTACGGTAGTGAACGTAAAAGCCATTATCAGGCACGCTAGCAAAACCGAAGGCGAATGAAATGCTGGAGGTGTTCAGTGTTCATTCAGAAGCTCTGCGTTGGTTTTAGGAGCCATGGTCTTGCTATCCTCTATAGCAATCCCATTTAGAGTTAGTCCGACGGTCTCTTTCAGACAAATTCGACCTTTTGGCCTAACTTGCTCTTTCCTTGGAACAACGCTTTTCCTCTAAGGTGGTATAGGAGACTGTGGGCCGAATTATCCTGAGGAATCCACGGTTTTCACTGATTTTTTTCAGGCACATCTCATGAAACCGACCTTGGGAGCTCGCTACAAATACCGGAGGGCATGGACCTACCAGCACAGCGAGGGAATTCGACTCTCCTCCGAAGAAGTTGTCGACCATCTTCGTCGAATGATGGGGGTCATGCAACACCACGACGCAGTAACCGGCACAGAGAAACAACACGTCTCCGACGACTATAGAATGCGGCTAACTGACGCCATGACTGGCTGCAATAAGCTCGTTTCAGCTGTCGCAGACAGTCTCCTGGGTCTGTCGGCCAGGTCAGGTGAAGGTTTCAGGGCTTGTGAACACCTCAATGTCTCCGTCTGCTACCCAGTGACTCACAAGGGCACTCTACCTGATGTTATCATCGCGGTCTACAATCCTCTGGGTTGGAACGATCTTACACCATGGCTGAGGATTCCTCTTCACGCCACGAAGGAGCAGAACGACCATATGAATGAGTTCACGTTGACTGAGTACTCAACCGGGGAGACCATAGCATTCCAAGTGGTCTCCCTTCCAGAGCATGTGCTCAACCTTCCCGAACGGCGAATGCTCACGGACAAAGGGCACTCGGAGCTGGTCTTCAAGCCTAATGTTGGTCTCAAACCCGCTGGCTTCACGTTCTTTGCTCTCAAGGGAGAAAGCAACCAGGGATATGGGTTAGTCCACTTGGCTATTGATCCTTGTTTGAAGATTAACCAAAAGCGGTAGTTTTGAATTTGAACGAAATTAAAAGAATATTTTAAATATTTTTTATGGAATTAAAAACATTTTGTGTTGAGATGCATTCGAAATATTCAAAAATTCAAAATTTGTTTTATTAAAACCCTGCTTACATCGATGTATGCAAGAAGTGGCTGGAAATATTCACCCTGTTTATGAAGAATGTGAAAATTGGGAGTAAACGAACTAGCAAAAGATGATGTATGATGTATTTGACAGAGTTGCCGTTGATCTAACTATCGATATCCCTTCAGTTTCGGCTATCAACGGCAGCCGAGACAACAACGCTTCAGTTTGAGCATCAGTTCTGAGAACCTTCCAGTGTTTCGGACTCAGGAGGGTCAGGAAATCACCATGCGACTGCTCAATTACGACGCTGCCAACTACTACAAGCCCCTTTCTGGAGCCTACATCTTCCGACCGCTTCAAGCAGCCATTCCCATTGGCAATGCGACTTCCGAGGTGAGTTTCCATGTTGCGGACTCTCTCCCCAAGAAGCATCGACTTCCAGTGCTTAAATGAGGAAGAAAAGGAGTGTTTGATGAGGATTTGTGTGCTATGAAATTGTGCTAGTAAGAATTAGAGTCAATCCATAAATCGATAACTTCGTGCATTGTGAGATACTGCTCAAAGAAGCCTCCGAAACTTTTGTGAGCCTAGGTTTGGATAAGTGTCTGTAGTTCTTAAGCTGTCTAAATGCTAATCGAGACGAGGCAGTCTGATTAGGATGTCTATTTTCTGCCTACAAAGATACTTAAGATTTTGTGCACAAAAACTCTCCATCTGATTGATGTTCACCGGAAGCCGAAATGTCAGTGCTCCTAGTATTTCTGAGAATTCCTCTTTAGTCGTGCAAAATTGATGGCTTTCGCTTCCTCGGTGAGCCGATTTTTTTCAGAGCCACTTGAATTGGCGCTAATTTGAGCGCCTCTAATTTAAAGATTCCACACCATCGACTTTTCTAACCATCTTCAAAGTACTTTTATTTCCATCTCAAGTGGATTCATCTCTTCAAATCTCCTCCAACTATTTAAGGTGATCTTTAAAAAAGTATTTTAAAAATATTTCCAACATTTAGGCAGCTTGAAAACTGTGCAATTACTTTGATACTTTTTTCATTGTTTAAATTTCCTGATTACTGTTTGGAAGACATGCCGTTAGAAAAAATGAAGAAGCATTCAAGGGCTCCTACACCGATGAAGTAACTCTGACTTTCCGTTAACCGGAAGCAGATACTCTTGCAGTGATTTTTCATGAAAATTCCGTTTCTTAAATTAACTAATTATAACGCTGTTTTATCATGGCAGTGAAGAACATATAAACATGTTTTCGTAATATTAATTTAGAAGTGTGCATTTCGGGATTCAACTGGTGTTAATTTAACAAATTTTTAATATTATATTATGTTGGCATTAAATTAATTCAAGCTTACAATTTTTCAAATTACTTATCATGGAAAATACATTTATTCAAATCATTTATGATATAGGAGCAAAGTACTTAAAAACTAATGAACTAATTTTGTCGTTAATTTTAATCTTACAGTTTTTAATTCCTTTTTTAAACCATAAAAATTTTACACAAAATAATTTTCTGTTGTCTCCTAGCGTAATACACATATATATTTTTTTTTTTCAAAATATTCCATGCATCTGTAAGAACGTTTTCGGGGAATTATACTCAAAACCGCACCGTGCTTTTTCATGAAGGGAATGTGAATGTGTCGCCGATGCATTCCACTTTAAATGTTTGAAAAAAAACCTCATTGGTTATTTTTATTTATTAAACTAACATTAATGGAGATTATCCGTTCTAAATTGCTTCAGATAGAAAGCACTGGGTGTGGTTCACTTGAAACCAGGCGTTGACTCTTTAACAATTTCCCAGAGACTTGAAGGCACTCGAAACGAGAGTCGAATGGTGACAGTATTGTTCACATCAAAATTGTTTCTTGAAATATGAGTTAGAGCGTCGCAAAAGATGAAGATTAATCCAAGTCTCGTTGAAACCAACGAACAAAGCAGTCGTCTAAAGGCAATTTTCAATTTATAATCTTAAATCTGAGCGTCATTATTATGTACATCTATGCTACCTCATTAATTAAGTTACGCTTCGTTCACTCGTTTATAAAGGCACGGTTTAATCGCCCAAGATAAGGCTAAGAGAAGACGTCCATTCTAGCGTGTTTATTGGGTGTCTTAAGATCAGTTTTACCTAATTTATCGAAAAAAAACTTGGCAAATTTGATTTGGGTCAAAACACTCAGTCACCGTAGGTTGTCACATCGAATTTTTGTTTTAATCAGAGTGTAACACTTCGTGTTCTTCCTGATCGCAGAAAATCGATGGTGAGTTGGTGACGGAGGTGCGGACAAGATTCACGCCGTGGGCTTCCCTGTCAGCGAGACTTTACGCCGATGATCGCATGGAGGTTCAGTGGGTTGTGGGTCCTCTCCCCAACATCAATATCCGTGTGACCGAGGTCGTTCTTCGCTACAAGGTCACCGGAGAGGGCACTCTCCCCACTACCGAAGGTACGCCTTCTCCAGTGAATCTGGAAATCTTCTCCGGAGCCAGATGATGAGCCATAAATAAAAGTTAAATAAAGTGATATTTATTTAACATTTAGGGAAAAAAGTGTTTAATCTTTTTTGAATAATAAAATATCTTAAGCATATATCACCTCACTAATAGAATTCGTGATGTTAATGTGATTCAGGTCAATAGGCAAGTGTTTTCGCTTGGAAATTTCAAAGAAACAATGTGCAGCAAACGCGAATAGTCCGAATTCAGTTGTAAATTGAAGTTTTACTGTTGGAAATATGGAAATATGGGGGTTTCTACGCCTACACTCTAAACGCTTTGGAACATTTTCGTTAACATAAATTAAATAATAGATTTATGGAGGAAATTCCATGAAATTAATACTGTTGTGAAGATAAAACATTCAGCTTCTGTCTCGAAACGGGCGTCCTCTTCTAGACATGACCACTTTCGCCCACCGATTTCTCCTCTAACACCTACCACCTTTTACTTTCTTTTTCTTCCAGGCGAGTTCTACACAGACTCAATGGGCAACGACCTGATCCGACGTCTTCGCTCGAACCTCAGCATTCGATCCACCAGTCCCTGGATGACCAGCACAGAAACCACCACCACCACCGGTGGTCGTGCATGGTGGAGTGGAGACGCACGCAACTACTGGATCCAGGCCAGTTACTTCCCCGTGGTGAACCGCATTATGCTGAAGGGCGAACGCTACGCCTTCGCGATCTACACGGATCGATCGGAAGGCGGTTCTAGTTTGGCTGATGGCGAGGTTGAACTGATGCTCCACCGAGCCACGACTGTAGATGATGGATTGGGAGTCGGTGAACCGCTGAACGAGAAGGCATTCGGCGAAGGTCGGTTCCTCTGGATTGGTACTATCGATCAGTTAAAGGAGTCCTCTTATTTGCAGCAACATTCTCTACCCCACAGGGCTAGGTTGTGATAGAACACAGGCATGCTTTAACAGAACCACACCTCCGTGTGCACTCATTAAAGACCTATCTAAAGTCCACGCCTGATGTTCTGTCCTTTTCCTGTAGTATTTACACATTCAGGAAGAGATGAACTACAGATGGGAACATTCTTGAGTCCTGAGAGGGGAGTTTGCTTATTTAGATTAGGCCTAAGTTATCCTAATTTTCTACCTTTGCACTTTAACCCATTATTTCTTGGATAAAATTCTTTATTATACTAAGACTAAATCACATATTATACATAATCCTTCGAAACTTAAGCTGGAAGGCCTTTCAAGAAACGGAAAGATAATCTCATACAATTTATGGCATACAATCCTAATAATTGGATTAGAACGCTTTTAAAAGTACAATTTTAAGAGAAATAGTTTGATACCATATGCAAAATACTTATCCTTTTCACCACATTCAAATTCTTTGGAAAGTTTGAACTAAAAATCTTTTTTTAACCAACGGTAAATCATGAAATTGACGTTATACAACTTGAGGATGTAATTAAACAATTTTTTAGAAAAAAAATAGTTTCAGCTCAAATGGTTCTGGAGAAATAAACTCACACCATATGGTACCACCAGGGTATTCTCAAATCAAAATTAAAACAAGTAAATAATCATTGCTGTACGAAGACTAGATTCCCCTGGATTAATACTTTAAATAATGGACTGACAATACTTTTGTATAAATAGTCCCTGCAGCACAAGATCACCCACTCAGCACGCAGGCGGACAGCGAACTCAGTGGAGCTCCGTTGTCAAGGGAAATATGCCCGCTTTAGCGACATGTACCTGTTTTAAACATCGGCTGATTTATTGAGCGTTTTTATGATTACTGTGCAGGTGGAATATCGTTACAGCATTCAATCGAAGGAGCCTGTAATAAACAAGGAAATCGCACTCATTGCAACCAGGAAGGAGGCTGCAGCAAGCCTATTTGGAGCATTTTCTGGGTGGGGAAAGGGAATCCTCAAAAACTGCCGCTTTAATTAATGATGAATTTGGCAGATTTTGTAGTAGTACTGACACCATGACGGTGATTGTTATCGTTCTAAGCAATAGTGTCAAACAGCAACGAGGGGGTAAAATCGATGATCGTAAACTATACGCTACTTGTTTTAAATAAGTAGTATTTATTTTATTGACGTCATTTTGCAGGCATTGTTGTAAAGGGACTCCACCGACTAATTTTCGACACACTTGACAAGGTTGAGGTTATTGACCCTCGAATGGCTCAGGAGGTTTCTCGACCCGTTTCTCTATTCTTCCGCGATCGACCTGCCAATTCAGCAGAGCACTTCAGCCCTCCAATGGCCGCTGAAAACATCTCGTTGCTAGTGGAAGGCCTACCACATGGCCTGCACCTTCTAACAGCTCAAAGATGGCCTGTGGAGAACGCCGGAAGTCCTAATACCCAGATCCTGCTGCGTCTCCAACATCTTGCTGGTCCGGGAGTGGGGGCAGTGACTGTGGACCTCTCGAATGCCCTGACAGTCGGGAGAGTTGTGCGTACTACGGAAATGACGCTAACAGCCAATCAGGTGCTAACCGCTGCCCAGGCAAACGCCTTGGTGTGGCCAGATGATTCTGGGAAGTGGAGGAATGGGCGCGTTGCTCCGGGCAACGGGACACTGGTGACGCTACAGCCTGGCGAGATAAAAACCCTCGTTCTTGAGCTAGAACAGCACCACCACTACTGGAAGACCACTCAATATACCCCCTGACAAACCTCTCCCCAGGGCCTGATTTGTCTAAACTGCTTGTGGTGTGAGCGGTATATATATTGGTACAAGAAATACATTTTGGTCTGTGGTTAAACCTCAACTTTTCGTCAAACGTGAACCTTTTAAAGGACCGAAGCACTAAGCCCTAGCAGTAAACAAAGACACAAAGCATACAAAAAGCAGAATCTACTCAATTAAGGCGTCAAAAATGGAGTTCGGGTATATCAGAACATACGCAGTCATAAGTAACACCTAGCAAAAAAACCAAAAGCATAACAATGAAATACAATAGCAAAGTAACCCCAGAAGCAAAGAATATGTTAGAGGAACGAATTTACTACCTCAATTTACGAAACTACAAGCATGGAGTTAGTGACGGCCCAGCTTTTCGGGAGGGATCTCATAGGGGTTAAATGGGTCGTAGTTATGGGTCAACTTCTTCTTGATAAAGTGCGACTTGTAAAGGATGTAGATACCCAGAGGTACAAACACCGGCATCAGCATAATGTAGTAGCGAACAAACAGGTTGTTCTGGTAATGCCAGACGTAAGGAAACTGGCGAATTCGCGAGGTAAACGACCAGGGATAAACAGGATGTCGGCTACCACTTCTCATGTAGGCCTCCAACTTTTTGACATAATCAAGCATATTAAAACCCAGCCTGTTCATTATCGCAAGACACAACGAACGAGCAACGAAAACCGGGCGGAATGCATTAGGCTAACCAATAGAAAATAGCCGGTCAACATCCACGTATTCCATAAATATTAATAAAATTCAACCAATAAACGTAAAGCCGATTTTTATTTAAATCTTTACGATATAAATTTTAATTTTTTTCTTGTTGATGTAATGCATGCAAAAAATTGCAACAAATTATTATAAATAAAAATCCTATGTTAAGGAATGGTGCTTATTTTTAATAAATTTGTTTGTCGAATGTACAAATAGCAAGTCTGATCGACTAGCCTGAGTCAAATTGTGTATTTGGGTCGTCTTTCGGTGATGGGGGGCGAAGTTTTACCTGTTGGCGAACAGTTCTTGAATGCTTCAGCGAAAATTTCTGAAACTTTAGCGTCCTATTTCCGGTATATCTGACTTTCTACTCCAATTTTATAATTTAGTCTTAAAGTTGAAAAGTCTTGCGCGAAGTTGCGAAGCCTGGACCCCGAAGGCTTTGATGCCATTATTCAGCGTCACGTAGACAAATTTAAACGGAATTCAATGGTTCGTTATATTTTCTTTTAAAATGAGTTTTTACTAGGACCAAGTCACTAAACTTATTGAGGAGATGGACATTTCGAAGAAGGCTCAAATTCTCAATGAGGCGAACACAAATTGTGTTGTGGATCGACCCTGGCGACCTTCTGGAAATCCAGAAGAAGACACCAACGCCCTTGTCTACGAAATGCACAAGGAACACCGCGATATGCTCGTGGCAGAGTCTTCTAGACTCTATGGCACTTTGCGACACGAAGTCGCCGAACTCAACTCCGCCCGACAAGCGCAGTTACGTTCCCTCCGATCCCTCGAAGACCTCGCTGCCATCCTCAAAAACGCGTAGATCTTCCCCGCACCGGTTATGCTGCTTTTCTGTGTACATTCTTCGTTGACATTGTATATCTCTTCGTTTACTGAAACTGTAAATAAGTACCTATTGAGTAAATTTCCGTAACGTAAACGGCAAGAAAACTGTCCTCTTATTGCCGATTCAATTATGTCTATTTTTCCGGATTCGACTGGAATTCTGGCTTATTGTGACCATGTGCAACGCTGGAATTTGCAGGTTTGGTCTTTTCATGGACGGTTTTTGTATTTGGTTGGGCGCTGCCTTCGAGAATAACACTGTCTGCTGCCGTGTTGACAACACTACTGCTGCCAAAACTAACATTAAAACTAAAGTAGCTGTTTAAAAAGATTCTTCCCCTAAGAAAGTGTCCGCACTACTGAAATCAAATCAGCAGTCTTTCAATGCATTGTTCAAAATGGACGCCAAATGATTGATCTACAAACATTATTTGTGTCTGGTTTAATATTCCTTCTACCAATCCCTATCCATATTGTTTGTGTTCTACTATTCTCATAAATTGCTACTTTCACATCCTCAAGGCAGTGATAATTTACACTTTCCATCGAAAAGAAATGGTCATAGCACTCTTACACAGACAATTATGTATTCTTATGGAATTAGAATAGGCGAAGGATACAACTTTGTCGTCGCCTGCAGCTCGTTTTCCGTTTCTATTTCTGGAGCGTTCTAAATGTCGATTTGAATTGACTGTAATTGAGGAATTTATGAAGCATATTGGCCGGCCATACAGTGCAAATGATTTAGATACCCGGGCAATCGCCTGACGTTGCGAATCTACTATTGAAACAGCTCCCATAAGTCGACTACTTTGGCTAAAATCTCCAGGAAGTCGCTAGGATCGCTCTCTTCATGCTAGCCCTTAATACATTCAAAAGGAAAAGATAGCACATGATGACTCCTTACCTTGGGGTGAGGGGCGGTGGGTCATTTGATGACTGATTCCCCATTTAATCAATCGTGTGAGACTTAATGACTGTTTCAAGTTCAAGGTCAGTCTTGCAGCCCTTATCTTTTCCAGTACATCTGTCTGATAAGATCGATTCTTGTCAAATAATAACCACAGCTCTATCCTTGTTCACAATGGCAGAGTATTTGCTCTGAAAGCATTAGAGCTTCACAAAAATTTGGTCATGAAATCGACTGATGAATTCTGCTGTGTCCAGAGTTCATCTCTTGCAGAATATTTAAATACTGTGGAGTGGGCTGAACATTCGGCTGGGACTTTAGAGAGCACTTCGAAGTGTACACGTCAACGTGGACGCAAACGGATTGATCTACAGGCCTTATTTCTGTCTGGTCTGATGTTCCTGCTCTCAATCCCTATCCATATTGTTTGTGTGTTATACCAATCTTATAAATTTACACTTTTTATCGGAAAAAATTGGTCATAGCACTCTTCTTGCACAGACAATTATGTAATCGTGAGGAATTAGATAAGGCGAAGGTAAATGGCACTGTCGTGTAGCGGGACATTCTTGTGGTTAAGCTGGTGGTTTTGAACCTCCGAGGAATTCTTTATAAGAAACAACATTTTCACGTCTACGTTACCGGAAAACGATTCAAAGGTCAGGGGAGCTTGCCAGCAAGCAAACAAGCTAAGACCAATGGTGTGGTTGATAACATTCCGTACGTAGTCTAACCAGAAGATTAAGCAATTTCTAAAACCCACTCATACAATCGATAGCAATTAAATGTTTGTAACAAACTCCATGTAAGAAGGTAAAACATCTATTCCTATACATTATTTACAAAGGAGTCAGAAGCATTTGCTCCAATAACTACTCAACTACAGTTATCACAAACAACATGACAACAAGGAAAGTGCTTTGAATGCACTGTCATCTATCAGGTTATTCGGAGCTTACGACATGAGTCGTGCATAAACTGGAACAAGGCACGATTAGTCTCCTTGAACGCCCTCCTTTCAGCCGACGTCACTCCCAAAAAGTGCAATTCCAGGTTGCTGGGGAATTCGCTGTTGCACAGCCAGGAGGAAAGGCTCACTTGGAGACTAAAGTAATGAAGAAGCTTTCGCAACGGATCTACAGTCTCCACCAATGGATAGAACACGACAATGCGTTTATCCCATGGAATATTATCCACGAGTGCACGTAGCGTTTCAACAAATGGGTGCTGCAACACTGTGACGTCAACGACGTCACAAAGGAATACAAAGCACGACGTCGGGTCCACTATTTCCGACATCGTCCGTGTCAAAGGCCTGGCAAACATATGCGGCTTCAGGATCTGTGGTCGGTGTATCAATAGACCATTTACAAGGCGCGCCTCGGAGAAACCTCCCTCGGCAAAATATCCCAGATGGTAATTCATGACCAAATAGGACACGACTCGAGAGTTGTCTGCCGCTGGAATCACATTTCGGTATTCACTGGACTCCACGTGAGACCAAAGTCGCCGGATGGTTTTAAATGACAATTTGAAACCACTCGCATTCAGTGTTCTATACATGTGGGCGTCTATGTAGTGCAAGTGGCGCAGGCGCTCATACATTCGTCTGGCGTTGCGAATTTTCGCGTCGCACTTCTTTCGCACGCCGGCTGCCTCCGCCAAGTTCTCCATGTCGTGAATGTCCAGGAAGTCACTGATAAGTAGCGCAATGTCGGTCGGGACTGCTCTTCTTTTACATGCCTTTAATACAATCAAAGAAAAAGTTATCACTAAATGTGAAGACCTCTTTTAAAAACAGTTTAAATGTAAGAAAGTCAAGCAGCACTCACCATCTCCTAGCACGCCAACTTTACTAATGGCGCCGTGGTGTAAGGATCATTGATTCATTTGATTACTAATTGTGCATTTAAACAATGGTGTGAGATTTAAGTATTGTTTCCAGTTCAAGGTCAATCGTGCAGTTCGATTTGGTGTGCGGGCGTCTTTTCCCTATACATCAGTTTAATGTAATCGACTGCTTTGACATCCATGAGATTGCTTACACCACTAAAAAGTTTTAAAGCCTTAATTTAATATCAAGAGAGCCGTAGTAGAATAAAATTCATGAGATCTAATCACACTTTCCGGACATCTTTTGTAAGTAATGCTACAGCGTTAACAATTCGAATTCGGCAGTCATTACTTTTGGGAAGAATTTCTTAAAACACTACGAAGTTTCTGTTACACTAACGCCTGCCGCCATACGAACACCAACAATTTAGTTCAAGAGGTCTGCCATTTTTAAAAGCTCTCAGTTATTCTAAATAAACAAATTTGATAGAAAAACATTGAATAATATCAGTGTTAAAGGTAATGATGTCTCAAAATATTATTCGCTTTGCTTGCATAGGGTAAATTGCTACAAACTCGGATGATATCGATTTGCTAGTCGATACTACCGATCCTCAACCCCCCCCCCTTGTGCGTCTCATTCCCTCGTCTCTTGTCCCACACCCCCTTTAAGAGGTTTTTCGTTTTTCACACCTGTTAGGCGGTCAGAACAAATCGCGCGGTCATTTACATTCACCCACCCACAGATGGGGAGAGATGGATTAACTGGGCAAGTTAGCTGGATAAAAGTGCGGTCTCTCCCCCTCCTACCCCACTCTATACGCGCGTGTGTTGTGTGTGTACTGCTGTCGCGGAAGATACGACACCGATAAGCGACCACTTGCTTGCTGACAAGTTGTGTGTGGGAGCTTTCCTGTGTGGGGGACGCGAGGGAGGGGTGTCATTGGCATTAATGGAGCCTGGCTTTCACCTCGTTCTGCCCTAATGCATTGTCACTTTGTGGCCTGACAGTGTTGGGACTGTGTGCATGCAATGGGTTGGTGCTGTTAACTCCAACGCGATTTGAGAAGGAGATAAGACCTCCTTAACACCTCAGAAAGGTCAAAAAGCCCTCTTATTTATTGTTCATTCAGCGTCTTTAAGTGGTCCTAACACTCCTTCCTTATCGCCTCTGCGCATCACCATCATCATACACACAGACAGTGATCCTTAATTAGGCATGATTTTAACTTCTCCCATTGCGGATGATTGTCTTCAACTCAATTTCAGAGGTTTAAAGTTCCTTACTAGTTCACATGAGTGGCAGACGACAAAAAATAACCAAATGAATGGCTCCATAATGGACTGTTGTTGTCGTGGTCGATTCTACTGTTGTTTTATTGAACTCTTAACGCGGGGTTTATTTTCGGTCTGTCATTGTGGGTGAAAGTGGTTGCTTTGGGAAATTTTCGACAACACTTGAGGAAAACTTGGTATTTCAATAGTAAAAAGTGCGAAAATTCATGGGCCTATTTGTAGAAATTTCCAATTAAATTCGAAGTCTTATGGAAGCTCTTTACTAACATTTGTAAAGTATTCAACAAAGAGCCAGAAGTAAAACAGATGAAAGACGGAAATCGACTTCTTCCTCGAATCTCTAAAATCTACCATAAATGCCTGGTCGTGTTCAATCCAAATTTAGGGGTTATTATAGCATACTAGACACATTCAGCAGCTGAGAGAAATTGGCTCTCGATGTCTAATTATGTTGTTCAACTTGTTTAGGACCATCTAGGCGCGTTACGCAGTTTTAAAACAAGAAAATGACATTTACAACTACCAGGAACTCTAAAATGTGGAATCTGCCTTCAGTAATACAAAAATCTACTAATCCCAATAATCCAATAGGCCCTCTTAGAATATTTGCAAAAGGAATAATAATAATAATAATAATAATAATAATATCAGTCTAGATTATGCGTACTAAGATAGATCGTATTGCGGATATTGCGCTAATTATCGAGAAAAAGTAAGCTTATGGATTTTTAGAATTTGCGTGACAATGAAACTATACTTTTGTGGTTCAACTGCCTTTGTGCAGATTTTCGAAGAGGAAATCACATAGTGCGCTCTTGCGTTACTCATAAAGCAAATTTCAAAAACATTTTTAAATGTGCAACCAGCTTGAAGTCATGGAATCTCTATTTCAAACAACCTGGTATTGATGATTACAATTTAGCGTCCAAAGTCTAAGCTACTCAATGAATTCAAACAACAAGGGTTAAGCAAAATTTAGAAAACACCTTTTGCGGCAATTACAACTACAATTCTCCGAGTTACTGATTTACACAAATTGTGAATTGACTGTCCCAAAGGAATTTTAGCTCCCCATTCTTCAGTTACAATGCCATCACCCAGTTCTTTTAGAGATTATGGTGGTGTCGGAAGTTGACCTCTTATTTAAAACTTTAATGTTGTAAGTTTGAGAGACGGCAGCAGTCTAGATTAAGTGTTTCTTTCGGCTTACTCCAAACGCGGTATTCTCGGCGTCGGAGTTCGAAAATTCAGTGCTTGAAGGACCGATTTTGAAACATTTGTCGTCTTTGAGGGCAGAGGTTTTCTGATTGTAGGTCTTCCTTGGAATGCAGCTCCCGAAGAGGAACAGCTTTTGTGAAAACAGGGTTCTGTCCTAGGTGCTCATTCAGGCGCTCTGTAGTGATCAGAGGAGGAGTCGTGGTCTTGCGTTCCTCTGTAACTATTCCATCTCCAGTTAGTCCGACGGTCTCTCTCAGCCAGAAACTTCGACACCTTTCGGCCAGACCTGTGCTGCTTTGCTGAGAGACGTCAAGCATTCTGGGGTGAGGGGACAATTTTTGTTGCACTGACGCCTGCCTCTTTGAAAGATCGATAAGTCTGCCATTCTTAAATATCTGTAGAAACATGTATTATAAATAAACATATGAAATAACAAAGATAGCTTAAAAAACATTAAAATATCTCTGGTTTTTCATTATTTATAAAACTTCCAAAGGTAATGAAGCTAAAGTGTCAGGTGTTTCCACTATTTTGTCCTGTCCACTGTACCGATCCTCTAGAACCCAATAAAGCAAATGGGAAAACCAATATTCACAATGTCATTTTCTGTTTATCTAACGCATTCTTTTTCTTGCTTGATTTTTAAAATTCTAAGTGATGGTGCTGTAACATGTTGACCACACCTTTCAGAAGTTATATAAACATTGTTTATCTGTTTCAGAGCTCATGCGACCAGTTTAACGTCGGCCACACACACAGGCAATGCAGAAACTCTCCTTCACAGAGTGACAAAAGCAGTTTGAAGCAAAAGCGAGCCATTGGAAAAAATGTGGACTTTTTAGTCGCTGAAAGGACCATAGTAGCAGGACCAGCATATCCCCTCTCAAACGCGCAATAGACACACGAACACACACACACAACCTGAGTGCGTATCAGATAAGACTCAGGCACAGAGGTCATTAATAGTCCCTTACTCGGGGAGAAAGAGAGAGATATGATATTCGCAGCAGCAGCAGCAGCAAAAGAAGCAGGAGCAGCAGCAATTGTTTCCATTGTTGTTTCATGCTCCAACCCAACCCTTTGCGCACATTCGAAATACAGCTGCTCCGGCCGTTTATCAGGTCCTTGCATCTGCTCAAGACAGCAGCAGCAGCAGTGTCATCTTTGTCAATAGCGGGCGAGGGGGAGGGGTGCTGATCCCCATTGTGTCAGGGGAGAGGGAAGACCTCCCTTTAAATGCGCATTCAGTGCATTATTCCCCTTCTCCATAGGACCGAGAGACGAATTCATTCCGATGTAAGCGCGCAAAGAGCGCATTAGGATAATGGGCTTTTCAGACGGTCCTGTCAAAGAAGTCTACCCTCACCCCTCCCCCCTCCAAACTGTGGTTAGACTAAGTGTGTTGCTAGGCTAAGGAGGTTGAGTCGAGTTTCTGACCAGCCTCTCTCCCCTTACCCATCGATTGTAATCCTGTTGCTAAGATGCGCTGAGTCAGCCTTCCCCGTGGCTACCTACTAGTTGGCACAAAGGGGTTTTAACTGGGCCTCGTTGAATTTGTGGAGAGGGGAAAAGCGGAAAACAAAGGGGTTAGAGAGTAACGTTGTGCTGAACGTATTTACTGACAGTGAATACGGAAAAGGGTACAGTTTTTCCCTCTTTGTGATTACAATAAAAACCTCAAACTTGTCGAAAAATACTCCCGTCAATAACCATCAGAACTGAGTGGTTAGGCACTGAAAAATTTAAAAGAAATTCATGAGATATTCCACTCTTTTCGTGAAGACCAAATACTGACAACCATTTTCGACTCTTTCCCTGATATAGCAAAGGCGGAAACACTCGTTTCACCCGATAAAGTCAGAATTCCGATGCTACTTGAATCCGTCAACGCTGCTGCTGAGTGTTTACTGCACCACCGTCATCGCTACCGTACGGAGTCATGAACACCGATTCAGGCGACCGAATACAAATCATGCTAAGCGATTTGTGTTTGATCCGTAGTTACTAAAACCCATTGGAATAATGTGGAAGGGTTTTAAACAGATTAAGTAAGATTCTTTAACATGACTGGACAATAACAAAACATTTTTCTATCCAATTCATTCATTCATACCCTTAAATTCAAAGAATTCTTTAATGTTGCATTCATAATTTCCAATCTGCCTAGAGCAGAAATCAAGAACCGTTATTACGGGTGACATACAGTAGATCTGTATATTTACACTTCACCAAGTGAAGCGTTAATGGTAGACAAAAAAACGATTTTCTTAGTCTATTGGCTTCGAAGATCCACAGCGTCATCATCTCCAGCGTTCTGGTTGGTTGGAACACCGCTGCTGCTGCTGCTGCTGGCGCCGCTGGCGCCTTCCTCGAACTTTGATGCAACCACTGCCTCGTTAATGTTGGTGTTGCTCCGAAGATTCGAGAAAACCGAAGCAGCTGTTGTAAGGTACTTAAACCAAAGCAGTTTCGCCTCTTCTATGTTCACACCGCTTCCCTGAAGTGGAAGCAAGAAAGCCTTGAGAGGATCTGCTGCTTCCACGCCTGTGGAATGCTCCTTAGACAATGCCGGTAGTGGTGGTCGTGGTGGCGGTGGCGGTGGTGAAGACTGGATGAGTGAGTCTGCGCTGAACGCCAAGGTTGACGATGACGTCGAAGAAGAATTCATTGAACTGCTTGCTTGTGGCGTTGTCGAAGCTGGGAGGTCAAGGCCTCTTCCAGCTGGAAACCCGAAGGTGTTCGAGACGTCTGTTGACGTCCGCATCAGCCGCAACATCATTTGCTCCGAACTGGACGGCTCTTGTGGAATCAGAGGATTGAACGCGTTCACGAAACCGCTCGGATAGAACGACCCGAATCCTGGGAAACCTGCAGAAAGACGGGGTTTGAGGTTGATTTTTTTTTCAACTTACCAGGCATCTGGGGGTAGGGTAGGGTTCCACCAGGACCGAGACGTTCCCTAGCAGCCATCATCATGGCAGCCTTGGTCTTGCGACGCGGTCGATACTTGTAGTCGGGGTGTTCCTTCATGTGGTTGGCTCTCAGGCGTTTAGCTTCGTCGATATACGGCCGCTTCTCCGCCTCTGAAAGATGTTTCCACTCCACGCCTAGACGTTTGCTGATCTCCGAGTTGTGCATCTTCGGGTTGGCGTGAGCCATCTTGCGTCGTTGGCCTCTAGACCACACCATGAATGCGTTCATTGGTCTCTTTACATGATAAGAGGAATCCGAGAGTGCTGGACTGGGCGGATTTTGAGGCGGTGGAGGTACATTATAGGCATCGCGGAACCAGGGAAGCTGTCGGAAGAGGTTCTGGTGGCTTTGATGACTTGCAGAGCCTGTGGTGGAGTAGTCGGTTGGTTGGGATTGGGGGAGGGTTTCTTGAACCTGGTCAGAAACCGCTGAGTCTGTTGAGAAGACGGAGGGATTGAGCATTGCGGTGGGTTGTGTGAGTACAGCTTCACCAGACAAGGGTATTCATAGTGCCAGGGAGACCGGGGGGAGAGGGTAGACAGGCAGGGGGAGAGAGCTGAGTAGCTGCGTGAACAGGTGAAAACTCATTGGTCACTTTTGTCAGACGCGTTGCTCATTGGCTGAAAGCACTTCTCGTGGTGTTGTAAGCATATTCAATGCATATAATGCATTATCGTCATGGATAAATAGACAATATCTAAAATACACTTGCGAAATTTCCCACAAAAATTAAATTATGAATCGAAATGTTATTATTAATGATTAATGGTCAATAACTTCTCAACGAGGGAGACTAAAGTTGAATGCTTCAATTAAATCACAGTAGTTTCATTCGCAAATGTCAAAATTGAAACATTTCTGAATATTTACCTAGTAATTTATGACTTAATAATAATTTATTTCAATTGGACGAGAGTTCTTTTGGTAATATTTACTAGTTCTTACATTGTTTTTGCTAATAATGGCAAAACCAGATTTATTAAAGAGACAATAACCACTCTCTAAGATCTTGATGGCGAATTGATAATGCGTAGTTTGTTTTCAGTGAATACCAAAGTATTGTAGAAAGTAAAGAGGTAAAACCCATTTATAAGATAAAAATTACCACTATCTAATAGCATTTTTCAACCACACCAATTTAAATACTAAAATTTAAAACCAGTAAATCTGTTTTGTCTTTCATGTTTTGAAAAAAATGTGAAAGACGTGATAAGTCTCCAAGCTAGATTAAATTTCTAAAATTCAAAAGAACGTGTAGTGTTGCAAGTTGGAAACAGAAATGTTTCCCTTTTCGTAAGTGACTTAGGAATGAAAAATTTAATGGAACAAGATAAAATAAATGATTAGAATGTTTATGATACACTTGTTTCTGCATCATTGGTCCTCTATCTACATTTCTTGATTAAAATAACATATATGGATTATAGATTGAGTGTAATTGGCAAAATTTTACTCAGTATCAAGCTGTCAGGGCGTGGGATACCTTTTATCCACCCGTGAATGCAATTCTGGGCGATTTGGGAGCGAAATCCCATTCAATTTCCATTCAGACCACTGAGGGTACATTGGACCACAATGCCATCATACCTACACATACACATTTTGTTCAATTCTAATTTACACAAATTAAAAATTTGCCGAGAGGAGGAGATGGGGTGCGGAGATTAGAAGGGGTGAGGAACGAAGAGCAAATTTAACTGATCACCAAATCTCGCACCATTAGTTGGGCAAGTATCCCATGGTAGACTCCTCCCCCAAAACCTAACAGCCCTGGGTTCGCTAAGAGAGAGGCTGGCCACAACACACGAGACTTTCCCCCTGCTAATCTGATAATTGGTTCTGCTCGCTCACTTAAACCGACTCCCCACACCCCTAATTTGTGTGGTACTGCATGAGAGTGCCGTAAAAAGCATGTGAGAACGAGGCTTGAGATGAGGCGTATTGATAGCGACCTCGCCGCAGCCTCGCGTTTGTGGATGCGATTCGTAGACAGAAGTAGTTATGTACACTTTCAGGGAGGGAATATTAAAGAAGCTACTATCAGTATTTCCCACTCAGCCAGCATATCATGCAATCTACCATCACTGGACTCAGCCTTTCTTAAAGGGTTAATAACAATTTTTAATATATGTACAAACAGTTATTATTAGGTTTATCAAACAACACAAAAAGTAATATGCAATAACACTGAAGTAAGTTAGGTTTTGATTGTTTAGAACACGTTCAAAAAACTATGATGCCAAAATGCTAGGTGTTTCCATCTGAAAGAGATCAACTTAATCCTCTTTTAAGAGCCTAATATAGCATAAAGGCATCGAATTTAAGGCCTACGGACCCGAGCTTTCGGTCCAGGTCCCACCACACTTTTGTGCTCAGCGAACACAGAGAGAGAGCGAACACAAGCGCATAAAGTGTGTTCGTTGGCAGTGGCTACACGCACGCTCTAATTATTTCTGGCGACGCTCATTTTAAGAAAAGGGGTTGGAGAGGGGAATTTATACCCAATACCTCAAACTTGGTGGTTAATGCAATTCTCCCTACCCCACCTGAGCTGTAGAAGTGGTGTGTGTGTGCCCAGCCACACAGCTAATTGAAAGTGACTACCACCACTACTTCTAGCAGTGCTGGTCATTTGCTGTCTTTGCGGAAAGGATAGATAGAAAGGGGGGTTTAATATGCATGCATACACACACAGAGAGTAGTGGCAAATTGGTCAATGGCAAATTCGGCGCCGTTGTGCGGGACTTAATTGAAACAAATAAGAGGAGAGAGAGAGGGAATTCTTAATCCCTTCCAAGGAGCTGAATATTTTAGAAAATTTTAAGCTACTGCGAATTGCGGTTGGATGTGGTGTAGCTTATCGATCAAACATGCTAAGCGTACCCAAAAGGAGTTTGTGGGTTTGACTAATGGAAATCGATACGAGAAACAGGAAATGGGGTCAGCGAACTATAAGAAACAGTGGAACAGTTCAATTTACTAGATATTAATATAACTGCTGATTTTTTTTCAATTTGCTGCAGGGAGAGACATTAATTCCGTAAAATGACCTCTGTAAACCTGAAAGCCATTAATTCAGCCATTTAGTTGGGGAAAGAGTTAAATGCACCCTGAGATAGCCTGATTGTTTGACCTAAAATGCTAATCTGTGCTAGAAAAAAAAACGCATTTAAGATTAAATAAACCCAATTACAAGATGGTGGTTGGTGGTATGCGAGGGAGAGATTGCTTAATGCGTTATGACCTCTGCTCAATTTAATCGACACGCAAATACCCTCTCCATGACCTCAATATGGTGATGATTGAGGATGCTGATTTCCCCTGGAAAAATAGGAGGTTTTTAGTTTAAAAAACATTACTTTAATGGATTTTCGATCAAGTGATAATAACAACTATCTAAAAGTCTACTTAGAGTTTCTCGAGATATAAACTATTATAGAAATAAATTTTAAAAATAATGTTTGTTCACATTCTTCTATAATTTTTATCATCGAGATGATAACGATTAGAATAAGTGTTAACTAGATTCACATGGGGATATAATAACTTGTGATAATCAAAATGAAGAGGAGGTTGTAGTCTTTGACATCTGTTGAAAAATGTGAAGGCACATCTAAAAGTTGGTGAGACACAGATCGATACAATTCGCACAGCAAATTGATTTATAAGTAGAAACACCAAACATTATGGCACCATAATGTTTGGGTAAGTATAAACAATATAAAAATATTTATTTCCATGTTTTTAAGCATTATTTTTGTTATTTCATGTTTGTTTATAATATCACTTTTTACAGGTGTTTAAAAAAGTTATGGCCTTATAAAAATAACGACCTCTCGAAGTTTGAAAGAGGCCAAACCGTTGGTACTAATTTGGCAGGTGCCTTCTCAAAGTAATGACTTCCGCCTTTGAAAGAGAAGGAAAACAGCACAGGTCTAGCCGATTGATGTCGAAGTTTCTGGCTGAGAGAGACCGTCGGACTAAATGGAGATGGAATAGTTAGAGAGGATCGCAAGACCACGACTCCTCCTCAGATAACTGCAGAGCGCCTGAATGAGCACCCAGGACAGAACCCAGTTTTCACAAAAGCTGTTCCTCTTCGGGAGCTGCACACGGGAGCTGGATTCCATGGAAGACCTACAATCAGAATACCTCTGCCCTCAAAGACGACGAATGTTTCAAAATCGGTCCTTCGAGCACCGAATTTCCGAACTCCGACGCCGAGTATAGTGCGTTTGGAGTAATCCGAAAGAAGCACTTAATCTAGACTGCTGCCGTCTCTCAAACTTACAACATTAAAGATTTAAATATGAGTTCAATTAACAATTTACAATTTGTGCAAATCGGTAACTCGGAGAACTGTAGTTGTAATTGTCGCAAAAGGTGTTTTCTCAATTTTGCCTAACCCCTGATGTTTGAATTCATTGAGTAGCTTAGACTTTGGACGCTAAATTGTAATCATCAATACCAGGTTGTTTGAAATAGAGATTCTATGACTTAAAGCTGGTTGCACATTTACAATTTTTTTGAGATCTGCTTTATGAGTAACGCGAGAGCACACGATGTGACTGCGCTGGTAGAACAGACACAGGAGATTTCCTTCGCATTGAACCACAAAAGTGTAATTTCGTTGTCACGCAAATTCTAAAAATCTATTTGCTTACTTTTTCTCGATAATTGCCGCAATATCCGCAATACGATCTATCTTAGTACGCATAATCTGGACTGATATTATTATTATTATTATTATTATTATTATTGCCTTTGCAAATATTCTAAGAGGGCCTATTGGGTTATTGGGGTTAGTAGATTTTTGTATTACTGAAAGCAGATTCCACAGTTTAGAGTTCCTGGTAGTTGTAAATGTCATTTACTTGTTTTAAAACTGTGTAACGCGCCTAGATGATCCTAAATAAGTTGAACAACATAATTAGACAACGAGAGCCAATTTCTCTCAGCTGCTGAATGTGTCTAGAATGCTATAATTACCCCAAAATTAGGATTGAACAAATGCATTTTGTAAAATATCACAGGATGTATAGAAGTGGTGAACTTAGACACACACACACCTAGTGACCGAATTTGAACGTGGATTCTGGAGGATGTGGCGGGAACACAGGGTTTTGCCTTCGAGTTTTGGAAAAAGAAAGAAGTTTGATGGAACGAAAACCTTCTAGTCGAAGGGAGGACATCTTTTTAATCCTCAAAGAATGCTCTGGAGCATTGTCTTGCTGTTAACAAACACAGAACCACAACAAAACTTTGATCTCTTTTTAGCTTTTGGTTAAAGCACTCCCTAGCTTGACTAAAAATTTACCGAGTATCAGTTTCACACCACTAATAAAAAGGTGCTCATCACTTTTTAAACAAACTTTTGAGCATTTTCGACTATGATTCTGGGTTCCGAAGATGTCTCAACTGTGAGAACGATTGCTTCGACTGCTGGCTTTTTCAGGTGAAGATCATTGTGACAGTAAATCCAAGTTCTCTCTGCTGTGGTACTCTTCGAATCTAGAAATAGCTCTTCGGCCCTCAGTATTCTAAACATGAAAATTTTAGAATCCACCAGCATATTTCATGATCTGGATAACCACAAAAATGCTCCGCTAAGCCTCGCTGTCATTCACCTTCGTCTTATTCATTTCCTGACAATTACGTAACTGTCTGTTCCAAAATTTTTGTGAAACCTTATTGATTTCATAGCAAAAATTCTTTCGTCGTGCAAAATAATAGAGCTGTGGTTATTATTTTGCAGAAATCGATGGTAATGGTCTGATATACCGGGAAAAGACGCCCGCACACCAAATCGAACTACGCGATTGACCTTGAACTGGAAACAATCCTTAAATCTCACACCATTGTTTAAATGCACAATTAGTCATCAAATGAATCAATGATCCTTACACCACGGCGCCATTAGTAAAGTTGGCGTGCTAAGAGATGGTGAGTGCTCCTTGGCTCTAGTACATTTCAACTGTTTTTAAAAGATGTCTTCACATTTAGTGTTATCTTTTTCTTAGATTGTATTAAAGGCAAGTAAAAGAAGAGCAGTCCCGACCGACATTGCTCTACTTATCAGTGACTTCCTGGACATCCACGACATGGAGAACTTGGCGGATGCACTCGGCGTGCGGAGGAAGTGCGACGCGAAAATTCGCAACGCCAGACGAATGTATGAGCGCCTGCGCCACTTGCACTACATAGACGCCCACATGTACAGAACACTGAATGCGAGTGGTTTCAAATTGTCATTTAAAACCATCCGGCGACTTTGGTCTCACGTGGAGTCCAGTGAATATCGAAATGTAGTACCAGCGGCAGACAACTCTCAAGTCGTATCCTATGTGGTCATGAATCACCATCTGGGATATTTTGCCGAGGGAGGTTTCTCCGAGGTGCGCTTTTTAGATGGTCTATTGGTACACCGATATCAGATCCTGAAGCCGCATATGTTTGCCAGGCCTTTGACACGGGCGATATCGGAAATAGTGGACCCGACGTCGTGCTTTGTATTCCTTTGTGACGTCGTTGACGTCACTGTGTTGCAGCAGCCATTTGTTGAAACGTTACGTGCCCTCGTGGATGGAATTCCATGGGATAAACGCATTGTCGTGTTCTATCCATTGGTGGAGACTGTAGATCCGTTGCGAAAGCTTCTTCACTACTTTGGTCTCCAAGTGGGCCTTTCCTCCTGGCTGTGCAACGGCGAATTCCCTAGCAACCTGGAATTGCACTTTGTGGGAGTGACGTCGGCTGAAAGGAGGGCGTTCAAGAAGACTAGATTTGCCTTGTTCCAGTTTATGCACGACTCATGTCGTAAGCTCCGAATAACCTGATAGATGACAGTGCATTCAAAGCACTTCCTTTGTTGTAATGTTGTTTATGATAACTGTAGTTGAGTAGTTATTGGAGCAAATGTTTCTGGCTCCTTTGTGAATAATGTATAAGAATAGATGTCTTATCTGCTTTCATGGAGTTTGTTGCAAACATTTAATTGCTATCGATTGTATGAGTGGGTTTTAGAAATTGCTTAATCTTCTGGTTAGACTACGTACGGAATGTTATCAACCACACCGTTGGTCTTAGCTTGTTTGCTTGCTGGCAAGCTCCCCTGACCGTTGATTCGTTTTCCGGTAACGTAGACGTGAAAATGTTGTTTCTTATAAAGAATTCCTCGGAGGTTCAAAACCACCAGCTTAACCACAAGAATGTCCGGCTACACGACAGTGCCATTTACCTTCGCCTTATCTAATTCCTCACGATTACATAATTGTCTGTGCAAGAAGAGTGCTATGACCAATTTTTTCCGATAAAAAGTGTAAATTTATAAGATTGGCATAACACACAAACATTATGGATGGGGATTGAGAGCAGGAACATCGGACCAGACAGAAATGAGGCCTGTAGATCAATCCGTTTGCGTCCACGTTGACGTGTACACTTCGAAGTGCTCTCTAAAGTCCCAGCCGAATGTTCAGCCCACTCCACAGTATTTAAATATTCTGCAAGAGATGAACTCTGGACACAGCAGAATTCATCAGTCGATTTCATGACCAAATTTTTGTGAAGCTCTAATGCTTTCAGAGCAAATATTCTGCCATTGTGAACAAGGATAGAGCTGTGGCTATTATTTGACAAGAATCGATCTTATCAGACAGATGTACCGGAAAAGATAAGGGCTGCAAGACTGACCTTGAACCTGAAACAGTCATTAAGTCTCACACGATTGATTAAATGGGGAATCAGTCATCAAATGACCCACCGCCCCTCACCCCAAGGTAATGAGTCATCATGTGCTATCTTTTCCTTTTGAATGTATTAAGGGCTTTGATGGTAATGTATTTGATAGTAATGTCTTTGATAGTAATGTATTTCAGCGCCAAATTGTGGAGTCTTTAAATAACCTCCTTAATGTTATTTCATTGTTGTTTATGTATTTACTACGACGATCGGCACCTCGACGAATATACTTTAGGGGTTACCACGCGTCCCGATTCTTGTGACCGAACGTAAATTTGGCCAATCTTATTATTTAGGTAGCATAGTTTTACAAAGTACGAAGTGCTAAACTACCTAAAATGATATGATTACCAGTCGTTATGTTAAATAACGGCCGCAAAAGACGGAAAGCGTGGTAACTCCAAAGTATATTCGACGATGTGCTAGGCGTCATAGTAACGACTTGAACAACTGTACATATTATGCAGGTAATAACAAAAAACAAATAAGTTATAGTTCAAGATGATCATAAAAGTAGTAGTGTAATTTTCTGGAGATAATTAATCAGAAAATTATATTTATAATTTCCCGAAATGCATATTAGATACCTTTAGGATAACTACGACCAGTCGGTGGTACCAATACTCCAATTTTGCCTGTATTTTCTAAAATCACACAAAAACACTGAACGTCTTAAGTGTTAGATTTAAATTCTATAATTGAAATACTGGTTGTAATGTGTTTACCAAAGTAGCTAAAAAATTATTAAAACCACACATCATTGGCATTGCTTTGGATGGATTCGCTAGCCATCAGCTGAACGCTCCTAATGGGAATCCATGAAATTATAAATACACATACATATGTATATATGTATATTCAAGCTGGAAAATGATACCACAATTGTTCTATTTCTGTTTCATTGCCTGGAGAGGAATAGATGGCTAAGTGGGGATAGGAGAACCTGCTTTATTTAGATTGTGCCGGAAATACCAGATAATGCAAGCCCCAAGAGACAGAGACAATTATTCTCGCTACCAGTCTTCCAAAATTGCTTTCTTCTCTTCTGTGGTGAGAAGGGAATTTGCCCCTGGGCTCTGTAAGCCCTTAGACCTGGAACAATGCACTTACCTGCGTCTTTGCTGGCCTCACAATGGAGTAATCTGGAGCGTTTTGCTTCTATGTATCCCATGATTGCGGTCACGATTGGGAGTTCCTATTTGAGAGTGACACTGGTTGATCATGGTGGTGTGGATGTGTCGGATGGGCAGCAACTGATAGACCTAAACTCTTCTTCGTCAACAGTATTTCAGGAGAGAGGGTCCTGAAGGAGAATAACTTGTTGTAAAATTTGGGAGAACATTATGGTCACCGTTGCTTAATTCTCTCCCTTAACCATGTAATTAAAACAACTTGGCTGCATGATCTCGAGACTATGAGGCACCTCTAATAGCTAGAAAATAGCTGGTTGATTTTTGAGGAAAAAAAACTTGGGGCATCACCATTCTTCACATCGACCATCAAAATAAGGAAAAATCAAAGACACATTTAGACAGGATGTTGCTTTTTATGACATCCAATATTGGTTATGGTTTGCAACTAATGTTGATAAAATCTTTAAAATAGTACACACGTTCAACAATTGCCCATTGATGTTATTTCACAAGACTTTGTTTTCAAAAACTTTAAGGTAAAATAATACAATCATGCAATTTAGAACAAAACCAAGTTCAACTATTGAAAAATATTTTAAAAATTACTGACATTCAATTTAAGATTCTAAACTGAGCTTATTTTTAAGTCATAGGCATCACGGGTAAGTTATGTTAAAGCATTCTGTCTCTTGGGACAGGTGCTACTTCAAATAAAAAATGCTTTGGTATTTTTAACAGAGAAAATTGCCTAGAATTTTCAACAATGGAGTCTCAAAAAACTGCTTGGAATATCTATAACAGTCTAAAAAACTAAGACAAATCAATAATATATATGCATTATTTAACAGTTTTTGTATCTACAAGATCTTAGATAAAACAATTCCTTATAAAACCCCAGATTTCGGCTATTTCGCTGGTAAATGCCTGAGTTTACCTCTATCTTTGTTTAAGTAAATACTAATTCGGAGGAGAAAAACACCAATGAATAGCATTAGAGGAAACGTTAAATGATCACTGAAAAGTGACCTAGCTCGCATGGGGGTTTATTAGACGTTGAAACCACGAGATAGAGGCGAAAATCGGGGAAATGTTTTAGGAAAATGAGGGAAATGTTTTACATGTGCAGCTGGGTGTAGTGGCTTTCAGCATCTCTATTTAAAAAAGCAGAAAATTTAAACAATTTAAATTAACAGGTTAGAATGTTTTTATTTGACAAATGTTTATTCACTGCCAAAATAACGAACCTGTCTTAATTGGCAAGTTATAGGCTGATATTGTTGGATGTTGGCAGTTCTTTGTATAGTTTTCTCCAAATCCACATATTAAGGAAATAAGAAAGCGATATGTAGCATATATGCTAGGAATTATATTGAACTTAAAGCCTCCTTCGCTGTCGATGGCAAAGGGAGACTTTTCTCGATTTCAAAACTGATCTATCGATAATCAACCATTTTATCGTTCTCTTATTTTCATGCATTGTATCTCGTAAGAAAAACTAGCTACATTTTTAATGATCATCTTATGTACATATTCAAATATGTATGTGAAGTATTTCCGGAAAGACAAAAAATACATAAGCATATGCAAGATATGACGAATAATTCAGACTGAAGAAGAACACCATAAATATTACAAACGTGATTGATACTAGCGACCCAATAAAGTGGTAATAGTCATAAACCTGAATCTATATGTTTTAAATCCTTTCAAAACGGCAGGCTTCCTTTGTTAAAATCATCAGCAGTTTGCGTTTCTTAGGCTTGGCAAAACTATGTGAAATAAAAAGAAACGGTTAAAAATGTAAATACTGGTTCCGAATCAATACTGAGATGCATTTATATTCAGTATTATGCTATAGTTTTTAAAAAGGATATTAAATAATCTAAAAATGAGAATAATTGCAAGGAAAAGTGCAGTATTCACTAAAAGTACCATTGTTAGTGTGAGTCGTTTGTGGAATCTAGTGACCGCGTCAGTGTTAAGTTGGTGTGATAAGTCTTTGGTGGCAATGGTAAGTCCTTCGGAAAATTATTAACCGTGCATTTAAGGGTGAAAGGAAGGGAACCAATAAGTACTATCCTCCGGACTTTGATCCTGCAAAGCACCGAAGCCTCAATGGCTACCATGGAGTTCACGCTTTGCGGGAGCGTGGCAAAAAGGCCGACAAAGGCATCATAATTATTCGTTTCGAAATGCCTTATAATGCCTGGTGCTTAACTTGCAAACAGCCTATTGGAATGGGTGTGAGATACAATGCTGAGAAAAAGAAGGTTGGCATGTTCCACTCCACACCAATCTATCAATTTTCAATGAAATGTGCTATGTGTGCCGGGGACATAGTGATGCAAACCGACCCTGAAAACTTTGACTACATTTGCGTTGAAGGCATTCGCCGCAAAGTCCAAACATGGGATCCGGAGGAGAATGAGCAAATTGTAGTGCCAGGTTAGATTTGCAAAACACAGCGATGGCTTATTGCCCTGTCATCTCTTAGACTTCAAAGAGAGGCAAAAATTGTCGATGGATGCGATGTATCAGGTCGAATATGGTGTTAAAGACAAGGAAAAAGCCGCACTTGCGCATCCTAATATCGAACAGATTGGTGCCGACCGCGAGGTCTACGTCGACGATTTTAGACTAAACCAACTCGCCAGAAAGCAGCTTCGAGTATGCCTCATTCTCGGTATTAATAAGTTTCATTAAGGAGGCCAAAGTCCTTCAAAAGGCTGCCACGGAAAGGGACGACGCATTGAAAAGCCGATTGTCACTCTCTGGCTCTCAGGTCAGCATACTACCTGAATCAGAGGAAGACGCCAAAAAAGCCAAGTTAATGCGCCTCCTTCGAACGAGTAAAAAGGAAGAGAAGCTGCGGAGTGACTTGGAACCGATTTTAGATGTCGGTCCATCGACATCAAAGCGAAAGATCAGTGAAAGCGAAGCTTTCACAATGACCAAGAAACGCGTCACATCGCACTTTTTGGAAAAACGCGCAAATGCTTTTGGGAAATCGGAAGGTGTTACTGATTCAGTACTCTCAAGGCGCGAACTGTCGTCCTTGGGAGTAGTACGGAAGCCCCCAAAAGACAGTACTGCCGGAGAAGGCTCGAGCCTGGTAGCGTATGAAGACAGCGACTGATTTGTACAAAGTATTTGTTTGCCTCCCCTTATTTCCATTGTGAATAAGACCAGAATATCGTGCGAAATTTTATTTTGTAACTTTGGACTACAGTAAAGAGCTAGAGATCGGGGTATTAATGGGAGTCAACTTTCTCGAATCTCAGGCCGCAGTATCCGCATGTATGAGGCCCGGGTTTATCCTAGGTGAAAGTGGGTAAGGCACAAGCGGATAATTACCAAGTTGATGTAGACTTTGGGGTGGCCAAGAGCCCCATCACCGCCATTACAGGAGACAATGCGATCCTTAACCTGCTTGGGAGGTATGCTATTGATCAGGTCAATTGCAAACTGCTTATTGACCTGAAATAGAGAGAGGGATTGATGAGTAGCACAAATTTAATACACAGCTTAAAGTTGTTTTAGGCTCATGAAATATGTGCGACTCACGAGTTTCGGGGCTTGCATGAAACGAGCAGATCTACAGTCATTTTGATCGAAGACCTAAGCATGTTGAAAAATTGCGAATCAGATAGTTTACCTGTCCAGTATGCGTCACCGTTTCAGCCGATTTCAGGGAATTGGGGGCATTTAGACTAGCTGGACGTAGGTTTTTCAGAATATTTCGGATAATCTTCTCACCAATCATATCAAAAGACACAGCATCCGACACAATGTCGACCTTGATTTGGGAACACGTTAGAATGGGCATTCCGAATGCCCTCTACAAAATATATTTATACAATTTGTTTTTATTTAAAAGGTTGTGTTATTGTCCTAATTATTAAATGAAAATTTGTTATAAGCGGTGATAGTGAACGCCACTTTATGAAAATGCTTGTATTACTTGTCTTTCTTTTATCTGGCGTATTGGCCTCTGATGACTGCAGCAAGTATTTTGCTAACATTTCTACTGCTTTGTCGAAGTTGTATGAATGTATAGCAACGTATGGTCAACCACTTGCAGTATGTGGACAATGTGGCTACGACGTCTCACAATTCACAAGACTTCTCAATGATTCCACCACAAAAAACCAATTTGGGGTCCCTTGTAAGCAGTTTATTGAGGATGAGACTCTCATTCAGGTATTGTTTATCTTTTTATTATTATGCTTACTTTTTTGCTTTCTCTATGCCTTTGCCCTGCATTATCAATCCTTTTTTTCTCCACTTATATTGCCGTAGCCCTGGAAGTCATTGGTACAGCCAGTACTAGGATTTTGGGGCGGAGCCTTTTGCGGCCAATGTCTTATTAACGGGACCACTGAGTACAATCAACTAAGTGTCGATGACTTTTGGCCGAAATACAACCTCTCCGCGTATAACGAAATAACCTTATCGTTTTTCAAACAGCTCAACGAAACCCTCAACTGCATTTCTAATTATATTTTGAATACAAATGCCTCTGTGCTTGACCCAGTAAATTTTCCTCCATCGTCTCTAGAGTTCAACATCACCGTCTGTCATGATTGCCACCACCAGTATGTCGATCTGATTGAGAACTTCAAGTCTTGGGTCCAGAAAGTTGACGGCCACAGACGGAGTAATGGCTACGAACACTGGACAACCACTTCCCTTCACTATCGAGGTCTATGCATTGATGTTGTGGACGCTGTAAACCGAACACAATTTGTCTGGTCCAAACTGCTGAGCTGCTCGCAACCGCCTCAAAACAGAACTATAGTCTACTTCCTACCGCTAATCTTTTGTGCCATTGTCGGCGTGCTCTTTCATGGCGCCGTTCTCTGTGTTTTTCACCAGCCTAGTCGTGTGGTTGTCTACATGCAATCACGGGTTGAACAGAGCACTGAACCGGTGAATCAAACTTCTGAAAATTCTTTTAATCCTAGCTCCTCATTCTCCCGTAAAACCAGCTTCGCCCCAATGCCCAGAAACATCTCTTTCGACGCGGTTTCGACCTGGAAAAAGAAGACACTCCCGATGATTTGATTTCAATGTATTTATCTGTAAAAATGTAATTACTTTCGCGATGTTAGACCCTTTCGATTGATGGCTTCCACTGTCATCTCTTCTAAGTCGGCCAGGTGCTTGTCTATGTGCTGAAGTGTAATTTACCGAGTCAAGGAATCATAAAAAACTCAGTGACAATTTTAAGGCAAAACTGAGAGGTCAAAGCGAGAGGATATTTTTGCTGTTCACCTTGTCTGTCATCCTGAGTAGGGTCTCTTGGAAGTTCTCGATGATGCTGTGGACCTAGGGGTGGGGAAATCGATTTTTTTAAATGCATATGACTCACGTTTGACTCATCGTCGTCTTTTCGTGCATCGTCGCCTCTCTCAGCCTTTGTCGCGCTTTTGCTTTGCATTATTGATCGAAGTTCATTATAGACGTGACTAATGAATATCGATTGACTGATTACGGCAAAAGCGATCGATCAAGCCAAGGATTTAACTCTCCGCTTTCTAATGACTGAGGGCTTTTAACCACCTGGACTGAATTTTTGTCGCAAATTCAGCACCAGTGGGATTAGGAATTTTATCATGTCGAAAATGTGAATCCGAACCCTAAAAACCTGTGCTTAAATGCTATTGATTAGCTGGAGTTGGTCTAGCTATTTTACTATTGGATGACATAGCATATTTACTAAAGTAGCAATGTAAGATCTGTTAAATATTGCTGAAATGGGAGAAGAGAACTGCTCTTTACCCATGTCCATAGCTCTACCTGCTGTTAACTGGCGATTATTTTTATTAAATTTAAAATTTGTGAAGCACTGTTAATGAAGCACCTTTTCATGTCACTGAATTGAACAACCAATCAGGAGAAATATGGCCAGTTAACAGTCCATCAATGTTGAGTACTGTTTTGAAAAAAAATCTAACAGCAGTACGTCCATCGTGGACTGTATCTAAGCCTTTAAAACTATTCCACCATGTGCAATTTCTACTCTAATAGTGGCATTTAGTCCGAGGAAATGCAGTTTCCTTACGTCCACCACCAGCGACTCCTATTCACTGTCGGCCAACAAGTGAACTGAACACCAATACATTCAAGAGTATGCACGTCTAATCAGTGTCCTGAACTGACTTTCGCGTGTACACACCAAACCCAAGGCTCTACATGCTATATTTGGGTTTGGTCATATATGTCTATGTTCTATCACTGGTCTCCTTGTGGATTCAATAGGCAATCTTGTAGCACAGAGGAGATGATTATGAATAGAAGGAAGCCGAAGAACAGTCAATAAAAGAATCCTTTTAGGATAGCAAGAAATTCAGGAAACCACGTTAAATATAACACTATAAAGGCGAATTTAAATTTTCGTACTTTCCATCAAAAGTTTTTGATCATCGGAGCTGCTGGTCAGTTGGTAAAATAGTTACACAGTACTGATGTGTAAGCACACTACCTAAGTTTACTGGTTGACATCGGTTGTATGACTAATTGTTTATGCGTGCGTCTAGATTATTAGTCTAGAAGGACAAGCTCCAGATTAAATCAACAGTTTACTGTGGCCAATAGCATAAATAAATACTCTCATTTTGAGCCATATTTGGGCGTTAGAACGAATGACTCTCTACAAATTGCACTGAGCTCTTTTCAGCAGCCGCAAAGTCAGAGGCATGGATTGCTAAGGATTTATTTGAGTATCTTATTAAATATCTCACAAATTTCTGTATCGAAAACATTTACCCTAATTCCATATGAAGCAACGAAGAAACGAATAGCTCGCCAGGAATCGCCTGAAGATAAATGAACTAAAGCGGTAAGAATCACAATAAAACACTGCTTGCACTATTCTATTGAATCGTATACAGAAGTGTGAAAATTGCTTTATTTTTAGCAGAAGAAAACATGGAGTCTAAGTAATTTGATAAATCTAATGTGATTTAAGAGATGAATGCAAATAAGTGGTGAAAATTTGTAATGAAAGGTAATTTTAGATACAATCTCATGATAAAATTCACCACATTAAGTTTGGTGAATTAACCCTCGTCGTTGTTGACCTTGGAATCTGGTTAGTCTTCGGCCCAACAGGTGAACAAGGTCTTTCGAGGTCTGTTTGATTTAATAATACCGGCGGCAGGGATTATTTTTATGAACATCCAAGCCGGTATTGATTTTGAATTATCCGATGATACCCTCTTCCTTCCCAAACCTATATTTGATAAATACTCTGAAATTGACATAACATCCGTGTTTCAGTGGCAGGCAGATTGTCTAAAAATCCCCGGTGTATTAGGTACCTGCAAATCTACCTCTATGATTTTCAGATGGGGTCAAAAATTTGGTCTACTGTGCACCCACTAGTGCAGGCAAAACCCTGGTGGCAGAATTGATTACACTGAAACGAATATTGACGACAAATAAGAAAGCACTTGTGATCTTGCCTTTCGTGTCGGTATCCAGGGAGAAAGTGGTCTCCTTGCAGGTATTCGTGATATCATAACTAGAAGTTGTGCTCTTAGAAAATTTTTGATGGAATCGGAGTGAAAGTTGGTGGATTCATGGGTGGTTATAGCCCACCCGGTGGACTTGCAACAGTTCGAGTTGCCGTTTGCACCATCGAAAAGGCCAACAACATAGTCAATAGACTGATCGAGGAGGAGCGCCTTTCCGAATTGGGAATAGTTGTGGTTGACGAAATGCATCTCATCAGTGACCCTCACCGAGGCTACCTGCTGGAACTCCTTCTCACCAAACTCCTGCTTTTCACGAACGTGCTGAAAAATCGTCGTCAAAGCCAGTGCGCCGAGGACGACATAAACATTCAGATAGTCGCCATGTCTGCTTCCCTCTCCACCCTGCCTGTTTTAGGCACTTGGCTCCATGCTGCTGTCTACACGACAGAATTTCGTCCGATTCCTCTCACCGAGCTTGTCTACACCAAGGAGAGTGTTTATCGTGTTGTTCCCGGTGACGAAGTGGAGCATGAGTAGGTTTGTAATTTGGCTGACTGTCTCCTCACTCCCCAGGCGTTTGGAGGAGATAGACTTCGCTGCCTCTGGTCTCTTCGTCAAAGGGAGTCTTCCGGTTGTTGATAACGACGATGGTGTCTTCGCATTATGCTTTGACACCCTCCTCTCTGGACACGCGTCTCTCATCTTCTGTGCCACCAAACAGCGATGCGAAAACCTTGCTGAGTCGTTGGCCAAACAGGTAAGCAGCACCCTTATGAGACTAATGGTTAGGAAAGTTATCTTGGAATCAGTTAGCGCCTTTACTGAGGTGGGGGGTAAAACACCAAGCTTTCTTTTTCGTATTAAAAGTATTTACTACTATATGAAGAATTAACATGCTGGATCCTCCTGAATCTTTTGGGGTCCGGCGGATGGTCTAGTTGCCGGATCCAAGTTTCTTCACCTTTTAACTTGAGATAAGTCAAGCATAAACACCCGATCTATCATAGACCCGTTTCTTAGAGACTTCTTTGTTCGAGGGATGGTTACCTTAGGTAGCATATCTGACCCATAAGTGAATCAGTTGGAGATCTCTAAGGGTTGACGGTGGAGAATTCAGATAAGCCATTGAGAAACGCTGGAGTGTTTGTCCTATTGTACCGACGAATCGTTCTGGATCGATTCGGCGTCATTCTCACCTGGTAAACCAGACCTTCCATGTCAAGAGGTAGTGTAGCGTCTTCAACGATAGTTCCTGCACGGTGGTTTTTGCTACTTTGTCCAGGAGGGCCATGAGTTGGGCAGGAACGAAGGTTAATTCCGGGATTTTTGAGAAAATTAACTTTCTGAAAACGTCGTCTGTGGGGGAGTTGAATTGGAAATCGGGGTGTAGTTTGTTGGCTCTGTAACAGCTTCGCCCGGCTCAATCGAGACTTGGAAGCACTGGAAATCGTACCACTAATGGGTGGTCTCTTTAAAACCAAAATCGTTTCCTGAAATGTGTGAGATCCGAGGGCTTCTTACGAGTCATAGAAGTCCCTATTGGTTTGAAAGTTTTCTTCCTACGAGATTTTATTCTTGAATCCTGCACACGTTCTCCTTAGGTGCTGCAAGGAACAAAGTAGGTCAAAAGTGTCGAACAGGAAGCAGGAAGATTGAAAGAGAGGCTGGTGCCAAGTGTAGAAGACTCTGATCCTTTTTGCTCTTTAACTACACCCGATCTCCTATGTGGGTGTCATGGACGGCCTCCATGAAAATGGAAGTCGCGGAATATTGGCAAAACACTGACTTACCGGATAAACGGATGTCGTAGCTGAAACTCGTCTAGGACCTTGCCTTTTCCGTAGGTTGATTCGACGTCTTTCTCACGTCGAGTTGTCGTGGATCTGCTATTCCATGAAGCCCTGCAGAAGATTTCTCTGCTTTACCCGTCGATAAATCGTTTATTAATCTAATTGTATATGGTTTCCACGATAAAAGTATTGCAGTAATTGTCGGTAGCATGAAACCTGATAAAGTTTAAGAAACACCATTTTCAGTAGATATGTCATCCCGTGGGGTTTTGATCAGGACAGGGATTGTTGAGTCCTTACTGTCGAGGATCCGACGGACGTTCTCGTTGGAACAGAGCAAAGTAAGTCAAACATGTCCAACAGGAACAGATTTCTGTGTTCGGATCCAAGTTTCACCAGAGACGTCCACCCTGTGAGTGGTTCCACTCCTTTTCGCTCTTCACCTGCTATTGATGCTCGTCGGAGTAAACAACCGATGAAAGTGAGAGTCATGGAACACTGGCTTAAGGGATAGACGGAAGTCACGACTGGCACTTTGCTAGGAGCATGCCTCTTCCCTAGGTCGATTCAACGGTCTTCTCACTTGATACTACGAACCCTGCGTGTTATGAAGGCATCAGCCAGTTACTGAACAGTGGTTTTTGGTTCTTTGCCAGTGCTCCAACTAAAATTAATTCTGGCTTCTTGAGACTTAGAGCTGAAATCAATACTCTGGAAGCGCCGACGAAAGTCGGAGCTTTCTCTGACTCCATCGAGATTTGGAGACACCGAGACTTATCTCGAGAGATATTGTTTCTTGAAGCCTGTGAGGTCTGTGGGCTTCCTAGGGACGATGTGTAATTCTTGTCACGTCGGCGTGGGAGACACTGTTTTCATCTAGAATATCTACAGGTTTCAGGCATTGCAAACCACTGATTGCCACTAGAATAGCGAAATATCTTTGACAAGATCTGCCGGGGTCCCTTATGTTAGTTTTCAGTTGCCGTTAATCCAATATTCTCAGATTTTGTTCTTGGAGACGGTAGAAGTGGGAAATAGCCTGTTCATTCCCATCTTCTGGAATTCAGTGGACGTTCTGGTTGGGTGCCACAAGTGACAGAATTAAGTGAGTCAATGTTTCCAACAGAAACATTGGATCCAAGTGTCACCGCCGACGTCTTTAGCCAATCGGAGTAAACACCCGATCTCCCGAGTTAAATCCATTTCTAGGTGAACCAAGTTCCTTCCATAGCAAGGGAGCAAAATTAGTCAAAATCGTCCTCCTCCTCCTCCAAATCCACCTCCTCATCCTCCTGCCACTGCTCATAAATCCTATGCGAAATTCCTCCCTTCCTTTTCATCCATCTCACAATCCTCCTTCAGTGCCCACTTTTCCGGCGAATCTGTTGACAGATCTACGGAATCGTGAAACCCTACCTCTGTCCCGAGGACCAATGGCCCGAGAGCTCAGCCGACGATATTGGGAGACGCCTTCGTCAACAGTTGAACGAAGCCGGTCTCGTCGACTGCCTCAAGCACCTCGAACGATCTCCAGGCGGCCTTGACCCAGTTCTCTCGCGTTGCGTTCGGTTCGGTGTCGCTTTTCACCACGCAGGTCCGTAGGTGCGCCTCCTCTGGAATCTAGGAAGCCTACCAACCCATCTAATCCCCCTCTGGCTTTTAGGTCTGACGATCGAGGAACGAGATATCCTGGAATTAGGCTTCCGAGCGGGTCATATTCGCCTTCTGGTAGCTACCTCGACTCTCAGTTCGGGTGTGAATCTACCCGCTCGGCGGGTGATAATCCGAACTCTATTTTTCCACGGTCAGACACTAGACTACCTCAGCTACAAACAGATGGTTGGTCGGGCTGGCCGTAAAGGTGTCGACACCTGTGGCGAAGCCGTTCTCATTTGCTCTTCACGAGACTTGCCTCGAGTTAGAGCCCTACTTGCCGGTGGAACCCCACCCGTCTCCTCTTGTCTGCTCACTCGTTCCGGTTCGCCAGAGGCCAGTCTACGTCGCGCTCTACTGGAAGTCATCGCCAGTGGGGTTGTGGAAAGTCTGTCCGACGCCAGAGCCTATCTGGACAGCACTCTTCTCGCTGCCTGTCAACGTGGAGACTCTTCCGACATCGACGGCCTCCTCAGTTCCTGTCTAGACGTCCTGGTCGACAACGAGCTCATCTCCCGGTCAGAGGAGATGCTCAGACCCACACAGCTCGGTCGTGCGGTGCTTGCCTCCGCTCTAGGACCCGTGGATGGACTTTCAGTGTTTGTGGAGCTCTCCAGAGCCCGACGAAGCATCGCTCTAGACACGGACCTTCACCTTGTCTACCTCGTGACACCGATTTACGTGAACCTGGATGCGAATCTCGACTGGCTTCGCTATCTGGATGTCTTCCAGAGTCTCTCGCCTGCTGAACGACGAGTAGCATCCCTGGTGGGGGTTGAGGAACGCGCACTTTTGAGGTTTCTCTCAGGGGGACTGCAAAAACCTTCTGGAGGAAATGTAATACAGCTTCGAAGGTTCTACTTGGCCCTAGCGTTGCATCGGCTAGTCAGCGAGGAAAGCTTATGCAGTGTCGCGGATCGGTTCGCGATTAACCGTGGTCTCCTCCAAAGTCTCATGCAACAGGCTTCAACCTACGCAGGTCAGTGTTTGAGAAAACTACCCGGCCATTTCATAAGTTCTGTCCGAATTTCAACTAAATAAAACAGGCCACGAAATGTTACATTTAGTTAAGGATCCAATCATCATTGTACTTTCTGTCTACTAACAAGCTTAATAATGATTTCATTATTGTAAAATTCTTTGGTTTTGAATCGAAGAGGGATTTTAGTTTTTGTTTGTGTCTTCAGGCATGGTGACGGTGTTTTGCAACCGGCTGGGATGGTGTCATCTGGAGCGACTGTTGACGGGGTTCCAGATGCGGCTCTTCTTTGGAGTGAGCGGGGAACTGTTGGAGTTGATGAGGCTGGCGCCACTGCTCAACACGACTCGTGCGAGGGCGTTGCATTCTGCTGGTATTACCACGGTAGCGGTGGTGGCTAGATCGAGACCGAAGCACCTGGAACGGATACTTCAGAGGGCGAATCCGTTCCACAGGTAGAAACATTCGCCTCCTAAAATCTCTCCTCAAATTCTCCCTCTTTGAACTCCTTCTGCTGTTCCTCAAAACCTTTCTGAGAACATCCTCCTAGTCTCAAAATCCTCTTTCTTCAAAATTCTAGAAATCGTCCTCCTAATCCTGCATCTCAAAATATTCCTCTCTTCGGAACTTCTCATCCTCAGAATCCTCCTCATCATTCTCCTCTTTTCGAAATCCCTTCCTACTCATTATCGTCGTCCTCCTCAACTTATTCCTTCTTTTATCGACCTTAAAGTCATTCTGCTCAAAGTCATCCTCTTCTCAAATGTCCCATCCTCTTAAAAGGGACCTCCTCCTTTTCTTCTTCATCTCAAAATCTTTCGCTCCAAGGTCAATCTCATCCTCCTGCTTCTCAAAGTACTACTCTTCATATTCCTCGTTCTCAAAATACGGCCCCCCTCAAAAAAATTATCCTCCTCCTTAAAATCCATGGCTTTGTTTTCAACGTCAATATCGCACTCCTTATTATCTTCATTTTCCTTGAAATCAACCTCCTGGAAACCCTGCTACACCTCCTCAACCTCAAAGTCCTCCTCCAGTTGTTCGAAATTCCCCTCCTACTACCTGTCACCTTCTCCTTTTAGAAATCTCGCTTTACCTCAACGTTTTAGCTCTTCCTATCGCCCATAAATTCATCTTTCTCCTCAAAATCCTAAACCTCATATTCAAAATCCTTCTATAACTTCTTAAAATTTTCCTCTTCCAACTCAAAGTCCTATTCCTCCTCAAAATTATGATCCGCTTCAAACTCAAAATCTTCATTCTTTACCTCAACAGTTTCCTATCATTCCCCTAAAATTTTCCCTCTTCCTCAACATCAACTTCCTTAAAATTCTCCTCCGACTCCTCTTAATCTTCCTCCTGATTACTTTCCTCCACTTCCTCAAAGTCCTCCTCCTACTCTTCTGAAGCCTTCTCATCGAAATAGTCCTACATCTCCTCACCAATACGTTGAAAAATTAACAAAGTATAATTTAATACGGTGTAGGTCCTTTTGAAAGATGGCTGCGTCCCTCTTCGGTAAATTTAAACAGTACTGAAGTGCTATTTTATCCATTTCAGCGGTGAAGCCTCCAGTGAAGATTCCTCGACTCAATCAATAATTCTGCCCGACGGTTCCACAGTGAATGAGCTGGAACTCCCACCCCTGCTGATAGCCATGGCTCAGGAGATCATTCGACAAGACCTCGCCTCCAACTACGGCGTGGATTTGCCGTCTAGTCCTCCTGAAACCCCGTCAAAGCGTCCACAGAAGCGACCCAGATTGTCGTTGTCTCTTCGCTCTGATACCAATTCCTCGAAGCGGGTCAAACTGGATGGAGATACGCCAGGACCCAACAAAACCCCTGTCCAGCGAGGATCTTCCACCAGACGGAGCTCCTCATTTAGAGGGAAAGTTACGCCATCTCCGATTCCGCTAACCAGCAGTCCGATTATCCACTTGAAGTTGAATGAACCTGAGACTGTGGTGGAGGAGGGGAAGAGTGCATTTGCTACTCCTGAGCCACCTCAAGAACTCACCGCGAGTACTCCCAAACTCAATGACACCATGACCTTCTCCATGATGGAGAGGCTGGCTTGTGCCAGCAACACGACTCCTGAACGCGTCTTTAATCGTCTAAGTGGGGAAGACCTCTTTAGCGGCCAAATGAGTGACTCAAGGTCTTTCTCAGCATCTTTGAGGCAATCTGGTTTCGAAGAGTCCTCCCGACAGGCGCTGTTTGAACTCGTAGATGTGGCAAGGAGCCCCTCCTTGTGGTTGACCTTTCAGGAGGAGTTTGAAGAACTAGTCACCTCGAAGACAGAAGACGGACTTCACTGGTTAGCCATTCAGTTCCACTGGCAGCTCAAAATCGATGGAGATTCGACGTCAGACGGATGCTACACGTGGTACGGTGGTTGTGGCGGGATGCCGTTGCGTGGTGGAGGAACCAGCGACACCTCTCTTCGCTTAGATGGTCTCACCATCACCTCTACGATTATGGAGACACCCACAATGTTCTGGCTACCACTCAACAGACAAGATGAGGGGGTGTTGACCTTCCTGAAACGAGTCCTGTGTCGTCCGAGGGTCGGTTTGATTGTCTGGGGTCTAAAGTGGTCTCTTAGGGTTATGAGAGAGCTTCTGGGTATCGATCCCGACCGTATCGATCGATTCCACGACCCGGGGATTCAGGGATGGCTGGAAGATCCGGACTCCGGTCTACCGCGCTTAGTAGACGTTGTTCCGAATGCGGCAGACACGGTGAAATCTCTCTTCACGCTGGGGTATTGTCTAGGTATGTTGTGGGGGGAAGGTGTTTGAGCAAGGTCTAACCTCCTTTCGCATTGTAGATCCTCCTTCTCAGCTATCGGATTGGACCAAATTAGGGGCAGCTCCAGCTGACAATGAGGCGCTTTTCTCGCTTCATCGACTCAGCACGGCTGCTCAATGCCTGCTACTTTCAATGTGCAAACCGTCGTCTTCACCTTCCATGGCGTTGGAATTGGAGCTTTCGACACTTCAGCATCTGGCGACAGCTGAGAGTCATGGCTTTGGTTAGGGCATGAATTGGTTGAATGTGGATTTACTGATTGGGGTGCATAGTCACATAGTGATGAATAAGTCAAGAGGTTTCGTGCACCTCTGGAAATATGGCGACCGGGTTCTAATTGGTTGTAGCCCATCACAGGAGATCCCAACTAATGTGACTTTGTTTTTTACGCAATTGTCTCTTTGGGTTGTAGTTTTGAACCTCCCCTACCTCGAAAAGTGTCAGAGAGAGGTGCAGGGCATTTGCGACGACCTGGAGAGGCTTGCTCATCGACTTGTCGGCTGTGTCTTCAACCTCGGCTCGCCTCGTGAGGTCTCAAATGTGAGTCAATGAACCAATTAACACCCTACTGGTCATCAGAGTCCAATTGTGAGTCAGAAAGAAGATCATAGAGACGAAATCGAATACAATAGTTAATTATAGCTCGAAGACTTCTGTTTTTTGCAATAATTTAGGACGTTAAGCTCTTATGTCCGGGTGTCCATGAGCCAAACGGCAAACTACTGAATAGTTCGTAAGTAGTGGTTTTGGAGGATTCTATTCGGCCAATTTATTACTTCTTGGGACGTTAATTTTCCAGGCGTTGCACCTGGTTCAGGTGTTCATTACGATGACACGCAATTATTTAAAAGCTCCAAGCCTTTTTGAGGAACCTATAGCACAGACAGAACTACTGAATTGCTAGTAAGTAGCACATCGGTGAATTCTATCTAGACGGTTTTGCCAGTTTGATATTCACTGACGAGGTAGTTTTCTCTCCCTAAAAGTCCCTTTTCAGTGTTTGGTACGCTGAAATGCTATTCAGCAAAAGCCAGGCGCTTGAAGTACCCACCTCAAGCACAGCACTACTGAATTGTTAATAAGTAGTAGCCCCTAAAAATGTACCTGACCGGTTTCAGCTGATATTTAGCGAATTCCTCTTGTCTTTCATCATATGTAGGTTTTGATATGCTGAGACGTTTTTCTGTAACGACTCCAAGTGTTTAGAAGTACATCGTTTAGGCATTCTCCCCGGCCGTAAATTTCGTCTCCGTTTCAACTGGTTTTTGGTATTTACTGTGTGATAGATTGCTATCGTTTTGAAATTACTATAACCAAACACCCTCTACTGATTAATCAATAAGTAGTATATGAGTTGAGCTTAGAAAGACCCAACTACGCGGACTCGATGAAAGATTCTGCCTTGCTAGACCTATTTTCACTGTCTCACTCTTCCTGATTTCTGATTGGCTAGATGCTCTACCAACGCCTCCACCTCCCAGTCTACACCACTTTGGCGGAGGAAGCGGCCGCAGCTAGACGAGCACGGCGGTGCGGTGGCTTCGGGGCCCCTCAGCCGCGCACCCATCGCCATCTGCCGACCACCGCCGCCGCTTTGGCCCGCCTTGCTCCCCTACACCCGCTGCCGCGCATCATCTCCGAGTGGCGTCGACTTCGCAGCCTCCTGGAAAAGTCCCTCGGAGGGATTGTCTCGGCCTGTGTCTCCGCAGCTCGTCAGTCGGTAAGATGGACTGCTCCGGAGTCGGTTGTGTCCGTCGATTAGGTTGAAATGCTGTTAAAATTCGGTGGTTAGAAAACAGTCTACGTGGGGCTACCAAAAATTGATCCCATTCTGACGTATCTCAAAACCGTCAATGTTTTCCTTGCCCATCTAAAACGTAGCTTCTTTTTAAGAGGGCCCTAACGACAAGCAAATTAAGGCAGGGTAAACCACTAGTGCAGTGTTATGACATTTTCAAACTTGACACTTGTACAGTTAGTTAAACAATTCTTGTGGGATCAGCATTCAACCGAGTGTGTCAAACGAGGTTTCCGACTTATACGAGGTTTCCTGATATACTAAAGAGGTATTTCTGTCACCAGGTTCACTCGGAGAAGCATAGCGGTGTGGTGCGAGTGGGCTGCACTTATCGGACCTTCACGGCGACGGGACGAATAATCTCGGTGCAGCCGAACCTCCAGGCAGTGCCCAAAGAGCTCCGTTTCTCCTGGGCAGCTCTGCTTCAACGACCGGCATCACCATCTCCCACGCCGGACAGGTCTTTGTCTACAGCTCCTCCTGAATGGCCACTGTCCATTGCGGAGGTTCTTCGGCCTTACGCCAGTCGTCCGGACTCTGTACGCTCTGCTTGGGGTGGAAAAATAAACCGAATAGGTCTCTCTGTCAGTCTCGAATCGAGAAAGAGGGACAGGACTCACTTGCTAGGTCGTCATGGACGACAGAAAGCTATCTGCCGTGATCGAATGTCTGCGAAATTGCTCGACGAGGTCTTGGTCACGTCTAGCATGGTGTCACAGCTGTTCTCTTTCTTTTCGTCGTTGTTAACGAAAGTTTCAACTTTCCTCTCAAAGCAGACTAGGCTCGATGTCAGAATCGTTGACGTCTTGGGAAAGAATCACCCACTTTTAAAAGGTGTCAGGGTTGCTATGGGCTTAGAGAAGGTAGAGGGCCTATCAGATCTCTCCGAGTGCGAAGGTGCATTCCCATAACCTAAAAAGGAAGACCTGAGCCCTGTAAATCAATAACCTGTCTTCTTTCGTAGATTTTACACCCGAGGTCGGCCTTCGAAGCTGCCGAGGGTTCAGTCCTGGTGTCTGCAGATTTTTGTCATCTGGAGCTAAGGATTCTTGCCAATCTCAGCAAGGATCCAGTTCTTCTACCAATGCTACAGACGAGCAGCCAAGACGTCTTCAAACTGGTAAGCCATATTTATTTAAGCGTTAAACCGAAAATATTCCCAGAAGCACGAAAAGAGTACTCGAGAAATGTTCTCCAGCTAGCTGCACGTTGGTTGAAGCGTGCTGGGGAGGCGGAGGTGACGGCAGAGGAACGCCAGCGGGCGAAACAGCTCTGCTACGCCCTCATATACGGTATGGGTGTCAGTGGTCTTGCCGATCAACACGACATTACCCTTCCGGAGGCGCAGAAACTCCTTGACAACTTCATGACATCCTTTTATGGTGGGCTATCCTTCCGACCACAAAATAAATTCTACTGAAGTTTAAGCAGTAGACATTATTTTATATTGTTAGGAGTTGCGGAGTTTATCCAGCGCACTGTTCAATCAGCCCACGCCGAAGGGTGTGTTCGTACGATTGGCGGGCGTGTTCGTTTGCTGGGTGAATCAACGACGACTCGGGCAAACAACAGTCCCTCCAAGTGTCCAGAACCCTACAACGCGGTCAAGGTAGTTGGTATGAGCCGAGCAAAGACGTGCTCTCTTGCTAAGGTGGAAAGGCAGGCTGTGAACAGCATGATTCAGGGCAGCGCAGCGGATATAGCCAAACTGGCGATGCGGAGGGTTGAAGAGGCCTTAAAAAGAAGGTTTGATGTGGCTTGTCGACTTGTGATGCATTTGCATGACGAGTTGATCTACGAGGTGAGTGGTGTTTCGGCTTGATTGGTTTCACCGTTTAGGTTACCCCTGGTGACAAGGCGACTGTGGTTTGTGATATCCTGTACCGCGAGATGCCCTCTGTGGCGAATGAGTTCAAAATGAGTGTCCCCCTGCCGGTGAAGGTCAAGGTTGGGTCGAATTGGTCAGATCTCAAGGAAATGGACTAATGTGTGAATGGAAGATAATGTGAAATACCTGTTAACTTTGTTTTTAATGGTTGATGAATGAATAAATGTATATATTGATCAATCTTGTCGTCGTGAACGTTGGATCTAAAGCACAAGCTGGCTGCTAAAAATGTTAGGAGCTGTAGCACTGGTTGCTAATTGGATAGTCGATATCAAATGACATTTAGTGGTGGTTACTAAAGCCCCTTTACAAACATCTGGTTCCCACATCTCATGACTGATAATTCATCAGGTAAAGAAAAATCAGCATAACAATGTGGAGCAAAAACCGAATCTGAAATGGTGCTTGCACTTAAAAGACGGATACGTCGGTAATGGACCAGCCAGTTAGAACCTCTCCTTTGATGGGCTAAGCAATGTTAGATTTCCAAAGGAGAAAATTCTTTTGATAAGCATCATTCCGAGTCAGGTTAGCCCCCAATAATATACACATTTTTATGGAAAAATGCAAAAGTCATAAAGGGAAGGGGAATAAGAAGCTTTTTAATTTAAAGTCTTATGTGAATATGGTCCAACTTCTAGTTACCAAGCAATACTTCAGGCTTTGGCATAGTCTCAAGTGATTCCTAGTCCTCTGCTTTTGTTGCTTCATATCAATAAGCAGGTTTTCGTGCTATTCAAAGCATCATCGTTAATAAATTAGCCCAATCAACAATTTTTATTTGAAAATCTTAGTAACGCTATGTTTGTGGTGGAAATCGGGATTCTTTTACTCACTCAAATACATAATCTGTCCTTGTCATTAGCTGAGCGTTGGATAACTTCAGTAGGATTGCTTCTTCTATCTTCTGCTATAGTGCAGAAGTTATACAAATTCTGTACACCCTACATTCCTAAATAATTTTGTAACTTAAACCTTATCAAAAAGGTTTATACTAAAATTTTCGTTGAGACCCAGCGATCATGTGTGGTAGAACAGCATGGTAGTTTACCTCTATCTACTATTTTCCCAGTGCTCTATGTAAAGATGATATTTTATCTCGACTATCTGCAAAATTCAATGGGCAGCGGAAATTCGGCTGGAGTTCACCCAAATCTGGGGGTGATTACCAGCCCTCGTATAATAAATCGCCTGGGACATACAAGTAAATGCTATTTTCTTCCCCACCAGCTTCTTCTAGTCCCGTCGTTGTTTCGAAGTTCCAATTAAATAGTGTAAATGATTTTAAGGACCTGTCGGAGGTGGTTCAGGTGATGCGCTGGGGGTTGGTGCCCTCCTTCGTGAAAAACAGCGCTCAGGAATCCGGTTCGTCTAGCAAGTTTTCGACTTCAAACGCTAGAGCCGAAAATATTCTCGAGCGCCCCTCATACATGGATTGCATTAAGCGCCGTCGTCGCTGTGTCGTTATAGCCCAGGGGTTTGTATTAAAATAATTGGCGTAATTTTTCTAGTTTCTATGAATGGAAACGAAATGAAAGTGGAAAGAAAGTTCCTTATTTCATATCCGTGCCAGGTAAAGTAGAAAAAACGTTTTTGAGCCATTTCTTGTGTGTAGAGCAGGGTGAGTCTCTGATGCTCATGGCTGGGGTATTCTCAGTTAACACAGAGACTTCTGTAAGATTTCCGCGTGTTCTTTATTGGCTTTGGTTTTTAGCTCTTCACCTACAGCGTTATCACGACAAGCGCAGTGAATGAAATGGCGAAGATCCACGACCGTATGCCGGTAATATTCCGCGATGCTAACGACATTCTCGAGTGGATCAACCCCAGTTTATGCACTCCAGTCGCTGTAGGTTGATGTCTAGTCGATTTCATGGCCAATTAAGACCGTTCGGTTCCTCCAACACCTGGTGGACAATCTGAAAACCCTCGAGCTGAAGATTTACCCAGTCACTCCGCTAATGAACTCCGTCTCCTACGACGGCCCCGCCTGTATGGAACCTCTAGATCCGTCAAAACCGTAGGTTCCACTGTTGCCATCATCTCAATGTTTCCACAGGGTCGTCAAAAAAATCATGGGGACAAAAACGCTAGACCAATTTTTCGCCCCGAAACGTCAATACGCTGAAGGGACTGAATCATGCGACGAACCGGAGTCAAAAAAGAAGGCAGAGCATTCTTGAAAAAAAGATATTTATATATAATCACAACTATTTTTGCATAGAGCTTAGAGAAATACACCGTCTTCTTATTTCTTCTCCTGGTTGAAACTGCTGCGAGGCACGAGGGGCCTCATTTCAGGCGTTGGTGGAGCTACTGGTTTTTCTGCATCGCTGGTGAGGACGAGTCTTTTGGTTCTTGGACGGGGAGTTCTCTTGAAAGATGTCTATAAAAGGGGAGGGGGTTATAGGCAACACAGGATTTCGCGTACCTGTTGGTTCTCTGGATCCATGGGGTTGTAATTCTTGCCTCGTTCTGACTTTCTGCGTCGGATGGTGGAGTAGACGATCTCTTGAAAACTCGGCTCCTCGGTTCGTTGGAGGGCTGCATTCCCCGTCGTTCGGCGTCTTCCCAGGGTCGCAAAGCCGGAAATTCGGGTTGGGGGCGTCGGTGGGAGGTCGTCGCGGCTCACCATTTGGGTTGAGTTGATCGGATCTGGGAAAGACAAGCTTGCTCGACTCAAGACGCCAACTCGATGATACCATAAACTCAAATCTCCTTCTCCGTACGGCTATACATTTATAAAAGGTTTATTTTATCCACAACCGGTCGTCGATTTCCCCATCCTGTAATTTCCAGTTAGTGGAAGTGCAAATCTTTTATCAGAAACCCGTATAACCTTGAGAAAACTTGCTTTTCCAGGTATCAAATCTGACCTTACCAAGTTCATTGGTTAACAGCTGGGCCAATAAAAGTTGATGATTCAGTTAAGGGGGGGGGAGATCGGAGGATGCAGGCACTAAATTAAGTGCGGACGTGCAACCCGATGAACGGCTCAACCGGCGCAGTTATTTGTTAATCGATAATCAATGAAAGAGTCAAGTTCTGAGTTCTAGCTTGATTGAGGCTTCCCTGACCGAAATAAGATGGGCAAAGAATTTACTTTAACGTAAATATCACACAAAAAACAACGGGAGGTTGATCTACATTTGTTCACTTATAACTCAATCACGTGACATTTTATTAGGCATCTGTAACGTTGATTTCGCGTAGATATCATCAAACTAATATTTTCATGGGAAAATTTGTTAAAAGAAGCGGTTTTTGCTTGTGAAGCGTGAGCTTCGTTTCTGTAGACTAACCGGTAACAGTAGGGCTGCTGATTTGCGGTCGATGTGTGGATTTTCGTCTGATGGAACCGCATGAGTAGCGGCTAGCACGCTTGACTGCAGACGGCCGGATAATTGCGTTGTCGACTTCCACAGACTTGGGTAGAATCGTCACCTCCGTAGGTGAAAGCGCTTCTGCCATGGGCGGCTTTGACGAAATCAGAGCTGTTTCTTGGGGTGCCGCCAGAACCAGACTACTCACTTGAACAAGTAGATAAAATAAAGGAGTCAGGCGTCCCTCGAATATACACTGAGTCATGCACAAACGGCTACCAGCTTCTTTATCAGCTGATTTGCATGTTTTAACGCGTAGAATAAACACCCGTGTGTTCAGGGCTTTGACAGCCATTTTATAATGACTGTAATGGCCTTCGCTTGCTCTTATCTGGGCCTCCATTGAATATTAAGCATTGTCTCTTTAAATTTATCTTGATTAGCTACTTAAAATCAATAAGCAAGCTCTCCCAGTGAAATCTTGGATCAGAAAACGGGCCTTTTAACGACTGGAATTGGTTAGTCTATTGCTTTTTCATCATCAGCTTTTGAGTTCTAACTGAATTCTCTGGTCTAGTCAATGATCTCTTCGCCATCTTCACATCAATGCTACAGTTTTTCTGGCTCCTAGAGGCGAAAAATCGATCAGATTTCCCACAAGGTGGGCTCAAAGTCCACTTACACAAGGGCAAAGCCTCCAGCGTTCGCGCATACTGACTGCGGAGCATGCCTGGTCAGCGGACAAAGAGTTATAACCACCACAAAGCGAAGAGAAGGTGACAAGAAACAATACACGGTAATAGTAGTAGTATTATTGTTAGTGTTATCATTAGAGAACAGACGGTGAGGGTGAGGGTTTGTGAGAGGAGTTAGGAGAGGAACGCCACAACACTGGGGAGATATCAACGTGAGCGATGTTGACTCAGCTTACTCTTCAGCCGACGACCTGCCTCGGTATCTGGCAGGTAACTAACCGGCAAACGACCGCTGTAGTCGCGAACTGAGACCTTGGCGTCTGAAGAACAAGGGTCAAAGCATTAAAATACTTCCTTATTACGTGTATCATTAGAATCCACGCTCGACAATAAAGTTATTCGCGTATGCACAGGTGTGGGACAAAATAGTGGAAACACTGTGAAAATTTGTTTTAATACGGTGTAGGTGCACCACCTCAAGTCTCCGCGATACTGTTGGTTCCAATGGAATTTTAGTCCATTTTTTAGTCAAAAACACCCTCACCCTCTCATAGGAATCGCAACAGTCTGGCGATTGTGGTGGTCAGACCTGAAAGATTACGGCGTTACTATTAGGAAGCAGTTCTCGAGAAACCAAAGGATGAATTTGGCCAATCAAAATTTATGGATAGAAGAGGAATCATTCATTAACTCAGCGGCGGATTTTTTAAAAAAATAGAGCAGTTTCTGTTACAATAGCGACTGCTTTGAAGGCCCTTAAAAGGTTTTAAGAAATCGTTTTAAATATCTACCATAAACAGCCATTTTGAGTAGATATATCAAATAACAGGAATAATAAATAAATAACATTAGAATATGCCAAGTTTTGATTGCTTGTAACGTGCTAATGCTAGGTGTTTCCACTATTTTGTCCAACGTCCATATCTACTTACCCTTAGCGTAAGATCGTGTACCTTGCATAACAAATTCACAAATTTAAATAAATTTTAAATGTTCTTTCCATAGGCCTGCTGTTTGAAATCCAACAGATGTCTTGTTGTTTCACTTCTAAGATTGTATAAGCCAACTTCAAGTGGGTTTGTAATACCGTAACCCCGGGCTACTTCGACTGAGCGGTATTTCATGGAAACTAACAACCGTAAAATCCTAATGGAAATAAACACGTTAGGAGTGCTGTAATACCGCCTCAAAGCACACAAGCCCGTCACGTGAATTGAGTTTACTCGCGTTTAAAGAGGGGGCTCTTTTGGAGTGGGTTCGCGTGCCTGAGGCTTTCAACGCCTTATTCTCCACTTAAATTAAAGAACAGAATTCTTGTATGTAGCAAAAAAGAAATTTTAAAGGAGAGAACACTCACTGTATTGGGAAATTAAAGCAAAAGCGACTTCTTCCGATGCTCCCAGGGCCGCAAGGTGCAAAGGAGTGAGACCCTGAATGGATTTTTTAACAAGTTTCTCCCATAATAGAACGGCATACCCCCTAAAATAAGTAAATATAAACTTGATCACCGGATTATTCACGAAGACGTGCGCACTCAGAGACGTGCGCACGAGAGGATGTTTATAGCCGCCCCATCTGACGGCACTTTTTATGGATAAATAAATACTTTTTGTGGTTTTTGAAGCTCACATGGTTTCGGGCATCGACGTTCGCCTTGTAGTTTCCAACCAACAGTTTAACCAAACTCAGGTCGTTAGCTTGAGCAGCGAAATGTAGTGCGGTCTAGAAGATAAACAAAAATAAATATTTTCCCGTAATAAATCACGCTTAGAGTCGGTTTCACAAAAGGCGTACATTCTGGTGGGTGAAGAACCAGTGGTGAAAGTGCGTTCATTACTCCAAAAAAGACTTGAAAACGCATTAGCAAATGGACTTACGCCAGTGATGTAGTCCTGTAAAAAAACAATTTACGCGAGTAATTACAGAGATTTTAAACCCACCCGCCAGTTGACTATTGCAGGATCTGTGGAGAGGATTTTAGACATCTCGTTATAGTCACCTTTGAGAATTGCCGAACGCCATTGTCTTTCACTATCTGTCACCCCATAGACATTTTCGCTGGGCTGGTACACAAATAGAGCTTATTTATAAGAACTCTTAATGTATAAATAAATTGTAACTTACATGAGTTGGCTGAATGTCTATCACGTAATGCTTGTGATAAGCAGGTGGCCTTCGCAAGGTAACTGTTTCAGATGAAACAGAATTCGTTTCCGACATTTGCTAAAAGTCTAAACGATAAATTTGCAATGCGAATTTGATAAGATGAAGACATGATAATTGATGCATGATAAGGATCCACTAATCTGATTAAAATATACTTATATTTAACACTGCCAAAGCGAATCCGATGCAAAATAAAAATTATTGCTAAGTCTAATACTGGAACCAGACGTTTCCTCAGACAGATATAGTAAAGTCGACTGATGATTTTACCTGGTCACAAAGAACCCAGCTGGCTCTTTATAAATTCACCCTGATAATAGTAGTCAATAATTGTATTAATCACGGGCTTAAACACACTCGAGGTCACGAGTCAAAATTTTCCGATTTCTTACTTTAAGACATTTCTAAATTAAAATTTTGGCGTTCTAACATAAATATTTTATAAAATCTCCAATATAAACTGTATTGCTACATTCTAACATTTTTAAAAGAGAATGTTAAAGTTATACATTTTCTCTTATTGAACTGCCCATGTAATAGAATTATGATAAAGCGCTTGCTGAAAAAACTTACTATTTAGTTAGGATGGTTTATCAAAACCTTACTAGATCGATCGTGGACGTTCGAATCCAATCACCGCCTTGAGCGGATTTCATCGCTTTTCATTTTATAGCTAATGAAAGGTCCATTAATTCCCTCTTACACACACTTTATATTTAAACTTCTCTCTAATTCCAGTGGGTCTTATTACTTAATTAGTGTTGTAAACCGCCACATATCCATTCTCTTCTTTGCAGGTTTTTTTATGTCAAACCCTATTTGAATAAGTTAGAAGAATGGGTAAAGACCCAATGAAAGGCTTTTCATAGTTTTCAATGACTCAGTGCGATGTTTCATTCACTAGTTGTATTACTTTCCAAATTTATTTTACCAAAGTATCATTTCGCTTAATGTGGATACAGTAATGCCTTTTTTATCGTGGTTTTACATACGGTCCGAGATAGCAATGCAAGAAGACTTTTGCGTTATCTATCTAAAATATTTTATAATTTTCATAAATCCTATACTATCTACACAGCAAAGCTGTGAAATCCTAAATCCGCGATAGTTGAATCGCGAATGGATTGCCGCATTTCGAATTACACTCAAACTGAAACAAAATAAAGTTTTATTACTTTGTTTTATTCAGATGAAATTGATTTTAAAAAATTGGTTATGCTGAAATATCTTAAATTAATTTAATCGACAATTTTATGTTTGACCTACTTCATAAATCGTTGCCCTCTTACACATTGGACAGATTAAGCGAAATTTTATTTAGTATTTAGCGTTAAGTAGTAATCTCCAGTTTAGCAGTAGAGCAGTTTATTTAGGACTCAGAAACGCTAAGTAGGGCATAAATTTTTATTATTATGAGAGAACCTAGTCGTTGTTCGATTAAGTAACGTGGTCCTTTTTGAGGGATGAGTCTGTAATGGATCCACGTGTTTTTGCAATGTATTCTTAGACTTTTTATTAGGTTTGTAGTCTAAAACTGAGCATTTTAATTTTCTGATCTAAATAAATGCTCTATGATATTTATGATATTTGACTTCTATAAATTTGGTAGCAATGTAGGTGATATCTTTAATTAAACTAATGAAAATATTGAAAGGCCTTTGAGTGTAGATCTTGCGAAAAAGCTGGAAGCAAAAACTTGCTATATGTAGCAGTCTTACTTATTCTTACAGAAGAACTCTTCAGCCAAAGCTTCAAAAGCAACTAACATGAATAATATCGAAGTATGGTATGGGCGAAATAAGGATACTTGGAATCTTTTCGTTTCTATTAAATAGGAACTTTGTTCTGGTTGTTATTGAATTGCATAATTTCATTTCTGTCGCTTTTCAAACGGCTGTTTGAGTAGTTAATTGGTACAATAAATGAGACATGAATGCGTTTATGACAAGGTTCTATAATTTGCTTTGCACATTTGAACTAATTTAACTTTACATTTAAACACTACAAGCGAATGAGGTGGATGAAATTTTTATTTATTTACACTCGATTTATTTCAATAAAAAATTTGGCATCTTACATTGCAAAACTGCTTAAATGTTGGTGGTGCCCTTCGATTTTATCGAAATGGCAATGAGAAGTAATATTTATTACAAGGGCAAATGCTATCTAAAGTAATACGATTAGAATATTACTTTCTGCCACTATGATAACAGGCCATCAGAAATCGGATGCGTAACGACTCAAAACATATATTCGTAGAGGTACAACGCGTCCTAGTAATAACATAAACAACTATACATATTTTACAGTTACTAGCAAAAGTAAAATAAATTATAGTCCGAAATAACCAGAAAATTATAAGTATATGTATAATATAGTGATATAGTATTATAATATAATTTTCTGGAGTTACAACAACTACAGCGGGCTTTTCTATCCGCGGGAGCAGCCTTAACGTATGATTACCTTCCTTGATTAGATGTGATCAATGATTAAATCGTCACAGCAGACTTCAATTGATTCGAAAACACCGTGAGTCACTGTCAAGGTAGAGGCTGTTGCTAACCCAGTCTGTATGCAAATGAGCTACGATGCTAAAATACATAAATTTAAGATCACTGATCGAAGCAATGCACATGGCGCGATGCCATTGTGAAAGATTTTGAAAACACAGTCTAATTACAAATTGACGCCATCAAAGAATATTTTGCAGCTTCAGGAAAGACACAAGTTAAAATTAGATAGATCATGCTCTACAAGTAGCGTTTCAAAACGTTTCGCTTTAACCAACTCCTTATTATAATTTTTTGCTTTTGTGTACAAAAGTAACTATTTCTTCAAGATAAAACCTATCAATTTTTTTCACTTTGACGCAAAATCTATATTTTCTGTTTTTTTGTAGGGGATAATTATAAATACGATGAAAATGATGATACTTCAATCAGCAAATTTACTAAAGACAATTTGCAACATCACTGAGCGTCGGAACGTCTTGCCTGATGATTCCGCCTAAAACTAAAACTCTTGAATTTTTCATTTCGCTTCAAAAACTTCAAAACGGAAAAATCTCACAAACACCTAGAGGACTTTTACAAATTTTAAGGCGATGTAAAAATGTATTCTTAAAAATCATTCAACCCTAAACTAGTGTTTTATAAGCCAAGTTCTATTTATATCAGCGAGCTCATTCTCGTTAATGAGCTTGAAAGATATAAATTCTATAAAGTAAGCAAGGAACAAGAAAGTTAGTAACTTCAAAGAAATTATAGAATTTTTCAATATAAACTGTGCCTAATAAGTATTTTTTCAAATTAGCCAGTTTTTGATAACTGAGTTAGTTGGATATTAAGTAGCTCAATTTTTAATAACATAAACATTCAAATGGTACAATACAATTTATTGTTAGATAAATTAGGAAGTAAATAAAATGTAACGAAGTGAGTCAGTGAATAAAAACAATTTGTTAGACAATAAGAGTTATATTAAACCTCTAGAATCATGGTGGTAGCATTTTCATTTTTCAAATGTACCATTTATTTATGAATTATTTACCATTCAGTTTTTCATTTGCCAATAAATTTCAAATATGAGTGAAAATTCTTAATTATAGACCACTCTCGGATTCTAAGTAATACAATTAGCCATCTTGCAAACCAAAAATATATTTTAAATAAATCGTTTCGAATTCTGTCGAATACTTGTTAAAATGAAGTCAGTTGGAGAAAAGAGAGTCTTACTTACGCTATATAAATGCAAAATGAAAATTTTCCTAGAGACAATATGTCAAACTCTTGTAATTTCGGATAAAAGATTCCAGTTTTGCCATGTTGACTATTATAATAAAACCACATTTTACCTTTACCACTAATAAGGGAGACCTTTAAAGGAAGTTTAAGTTTCCATTCGATTCTTATGATCAGTTTAGAGGATTATTTATGACGACTGCTTGTCGATGTTCTCCTATTTGGGTAGCTTCGAGTTAAAGTCCAAGCTGAATTTTCTGTCCTCGCCTAATATTTAGTCATTCTGGAGGATATCAACTGACTACAGATGAACATTCTTCAGTATGTTTGCTGTGTGGCCAACAGAGAGCTTGAACATCAAGAATCCTCACGAATCCTATTTGAGAAATGAAGAATTCGTTAAAGGGATAGTTGTGGGACAGAAAGATTCATTTATCTGAGTAGGCGGAAAGGTAGTGTTTTCAAGTCCACTACGTGCTCTTACCAACCTCCTCTTCATAAACTCACAAAACCTCAACCATAGCAGAAATTTCCCATTGAAGATTGCTGCAAAATTCTAGTCGGCGCTCTAAAGTGGACTAAGCACGTAATATGAAGAGGAAACCAAAAAAATAATTAGTTGATGTTGTCCCGATACCGGGTTGTTTTCGCCCTTTAATGCATCCCACGAGATGCCCTTGCTCATTAAGAATAGAAATAGGATATGGTTGTACTTTTTGCCTGTTAGAAAGGGCATCGCGAATAATTGTAGTGGTAATCAGCGTGGAATTTTGATAGAAATCACGGCTTCCTATAGTTGTCTTGCTTCTGGGCGTCTCAGATGAGGAGTTTAGTCGCGAATTGGACTTCCGGCCTTACATGAATCGATCGCCCTACTCCGTTTCTGAGGTGAGTTACCTTTCGGGCCAAAAAAAGTGAAATTTTGTGTTGGAAAATGCAAAAGAAATGAGACTTCTTTGTCCTCATGTCGTGGGGAATTCTGTGAGCGCTTTGGGAGTCCAACAACCTCTTTGTGGTGACTAGATGAGTGCTTTTTCGTCAAACGAAAAATTTTGAAGAGGAAAAGAAAAATATGGTGATTTTTAGCCCTCCTTATTCGAGATATATAAAAAAGATGCTTTTGAGCAGTCGGTAATACTTAGCGCCATTATACCCGTAGACTAAGGCAGACTTCTTATGCTTTGTAGAAGCTTTGTCTAGAATTTAAAAATAGCGTTTTAAATGTTCATAACAGAGTTATAGATGATTAGGAGTTAGTGAGTTAGTGAGTTCGCAAAGAAACCTGCCTTTTTACTAAGTTTTACTGAGTATTTAATTGTTTGCCTTCCTGACACCAAAAATATTAAGAATCGATTTAAACAAAGATAAGAATGCTACTGTAATTATTAACCAAACCTCTTTTATAGACTTTTGCAATATAATTTTTTGATTTTACTTGCATATATAGAAAATGAGATATTTAAATTCACTAGTAGTATTTTATTAAAAAAGTGTTTTAATTTTTAATGTAGGGGATAGTAGTCGTCGATGAATTTCTGGAAGTCGCTATGTATATTCAAAGTATTCGGACAAAAATACCGATTTCTAAACACGTAATTTAGAGGGAATTTGGTGAAACTCTTAATTTTTCAAAAAATATCATCACCTACTTGATTGACGAAGAAGAGTCCACGCACGGGATGTAATTCTGAAATAAGCAATTCCAGGCAGTCATAAGTTGTTAACCACCTTTTAAATTCCTTTTTTTTGGATTGTGCTGAGCAATAATGAGGGGGTCAGTTGTACCAGGTGAGTACAACGGCTACCAATCACACGGGCTGGACAGGTGGGGTCTTGGTGAGGTCAAACTCAAATTCCTGCTCAGTCCTGAATCTCACCACCGGTAGCATCAGCGGAGCGAAGTCCTCACTTTTCCTCCTGTCTCACGATGGACATCATCACTCTTACCATGCCTCTCACATGCATCTCAGTGGGTCTGAGTGTAACCGCTTTGGTTTTGCCCCGATGGAACTGCGGCAATTTCTTCACGACCTGTGTCCTCACCCTCGTCCACCTCATTGTCATGGGTCTAATTTTGGGTGGTCTAAGCATTTTCGTGATAGTCTTTTTCGTGGACATATGCGGAGCCTGTAAAGCGAAATGGGTGCCCGGACCGGTGTGCACGTCGTACAAGATCATCGTCTCTGCTGTCGGAGCTGGAAGTCTGATGGCGGGGAACCTGATCTACGCCTTCTTCTTCGTCCAATCGTGGTCGTTTCTTCTCTCCTTCTCCGGTGCTCTCATAGCTGTGCATGTCGTGCTCTTCTCACTATTCGGCTCAAAGTGTTTCAGGAATAACTGAGTGTGATTTTGTGAATTCAGTCTTTGTATGCAAGTGGACTTATTTCATGGGTCCTACTATTCATACCCCAAGATTACCCATGGCCATTAGAGATGGATCACTTAACTAATTATAGAGTGTAGAGCGCTGGGTTGGCGACCGAAGTCCGCTCTGAAGTTATTTAAAAGTTTGAGAGACCAAAATTCAAAAAGAAAATGAAGAAATTAAAGCCCAATCTAGAATCACTATTCTTTAAACCTATTCGTCTTACTAACTATATTTAAAATTATATTTATCAATTATAGACTATAACTTTGACATTGAAAAGGTATGTATATGTATATATTGATAGTCAGCGGAGAATTTGAGCTTTATATATGTAAATATATAAATCAGCATCAGTTATTGCCAAACCTAGGAGCCAAGTTTAGATAATGGCGATGATAATCATTGTCTTTGTGCCCCTGAGAGCCATTAATGGGAGTCCTTTCTTCCCTGAAAGAGAACAGTTGTCATAAGCCGAGAATATCAGGCTGCCAGCCCTGATTTGGATGCATTTCGATTTGAGTCATGCTCAACGTGAGACCCGAACGTCCATTTAAATTTGTAAACGTTTATAATGAAAGGCATATCACATATTATCGACCAGGGATTGTGTGAGGTCTGGATATTTTTTGCACTAAAATGATCAAAAGATCCGGAAGTCGGCACAGTTTACGCGACTCAGAGTTTGAGACGAATGGAGAAAACACGCAGCTAAGTTGGGCCATGTCTTTTTCAATAAAATACTAATGCACGTGGATCAACCTTATAAAACGAAATCTTTTAACAGGAGTAAAATTACCGAGTTCAAATGGGGTAAGCACGTGAAAACACTTCACTACATTCTACAAGGGTATCCAGTCCAATAAGTGATGGCACTGACGACTCTGATAGACGCTTTAAAAATCGTAGAACAAATATAGGTGGTTGTGAGAGAGCTAAAAAAACTTTGTTTGAAAACGAAAAAGTAATTTTATCAGTAGATTTTCAGTCATGTTTTTCGCATTTATCCGGATAAATAAGAGAGGCTCAATGAGGAAGTAAGTAAAGCTTAGTCTGAATTACTTGTAAATAGTGGTTTTATATTATAATAAAATATTATTAAATAATAATATAATATTCAAGTAAAGGCAAAACGTAGTGACAGTGGCTATTTTTGGCTGGCGAATTTCGTTTGTTTTCATTCTAAATGTCATTTTTGACATATTACTTTGGCTACGCAAAATGACAATATAAAACAGCTACTTCAAAAACAATTATCGATTTATGTCATCATTTTCATACAAGTCATTGAAAATATTCATTACTTAATGGTTTATGCAAAATGAAATATAGTAGCCAAAATAATTATTGTTTTGTCGCAGCAAACGACTTCGGCTTCGCTTAAATTAGAGTCTTAATGAGCTAAATTAGATTCATTTTCATAGGTTAGTTGTTTTAACTAGTTAAATTACGAAACATCAGGAGCTAATTTTAGTTTATAGAAAATCAACATTTATAATTAAACTAAACTTCGTTTTGTTTTGAGAATTTACATTATAAATGCACATTTTAACTGAATTAAAAGGGATTTTACAAATTTAAAAAAATACTTGACGGTTGGCCGAGATTAAGAATCACTGGCAGTGATCATAAGGCCGTTACCGACTCCAGCACTAGGCTCTGTAATGACGCAATAATGTGTTTGAGAAATGAGCCTCATAGTGAATTGCTGAAGCGCAACCTTCAAGAATGCATGGGTAGCAAACTGGATGTGAACATTCGGGCATCGTACGAGAGTTGTTGAGTGTTCAACCAATTAGGCTCTGTAATGCAGGCAGTTCTGGCTATAAGAAGTAACTCTGACTTTCAGTTAACCGATTCGGTTTCTAAGGTAACATTCTCATGAATTGGTGAGATCAAATGGGAAACCTTGATTTCACGACGCGGTTATAATGTAGCATTGAAATACTTATAGGTATGTTTGCGGGTCTTATTTTTATTTTCACTGTATAAATTTAAGGAATTTTGAATATCGTTTCTACCTGTAACTTCTCAAATTACCTGCCATCAGAAATTTATTTAAAACATTTATGATATAGGAGCAAAGTAAATATAAACTATTGAATTAATCTTATCGTCAGTTTACGCCTGAAAATTTGCCAGAAGTTAGCAATTGCCGTCGTTTTGCGCAATAATATTAAGGCTAATTCTATTATTATTAATTTTTAAAAAATTAATAAATTTTAATTATAAGGATAGCGTTTTCACAAAAGCTAATAAAACCCAGATAGTGTAATGAAAAAATAAAGGTGGTTAAATATGCCGCCTTCACAGTTCAATGAATTTTGTGTTTAACATGAACGAACTTTAGCACAGTCCGAATAAAATGACTAACTATTAGTATTATTGCTAATTATCTATTTTTGTCAATTTTTTAAAAAAATTTGAAGAAGGGATATGCAGACAAACAAATCGGAATGTAGTGTGTGAAAGAAGTGCTTGTGACCTTAATTTTACAACTTAACCTTTATTTAATGCTATTCAAGTGATCTTCATGTTTCTTCTTAAAGTAGCTACAGAAAACGTAGTTGAGGAGTCCTAATACCAGAGCCGGAAGTAAAGGATTAGGTTGTCTGGGTTAGTATTTTAACACATGGACCAGTAAGATTTGGGGTCAATGCGCGCAGTGCAGGTATGAGCACTCAATGATGTGCTAGACAGTGTAATGAGGTTCTCAATTCACACAAGGGGAATTCCTTGCTTGCCAGCGGGAACAATTAGACTAACTTGTCTTAAAAGAGCAAACAGCTTGTAGCTCTTCACAACTCAAAAACTGATTTTGGATCTCGATCATGTACACGGGTTGGAAAAAATATTGTAAACACCTTAAATAATCATTAAAATATATCTTTTATAGAGTTGGTCCACTTTGCAACCAAAATAAGGCAGTCTGCATTAAATGCTTCTTTCAGTTGTCTCAAAACCTAGTGTCTTTTGGAGCGCCTAGCATTCCGGCCGTGATTGTTTATGGCAGGCAAAATGGTAAGTGCTTCCACTATTTTGTAATAGCATGAAGAAATCGCAAAGATCTCAAATATTTGGAGATGTGCTATTTAATATTTTTTCATTAAAAACTGCATTTTGCATTTGTGGCATTTTGTGAACGAGACCCAACGGTTTTGGCGACTGAGTAATGTGATACATGAATGATTCATCCAGGAACGCAATCCTACCGAAAATAAATAGTTTTTTTCTTTTCAAAATATCCGCACATTCATGCGTACTATTGCATTGCCAATAGAAATTTACTGCCTGACAAATAAGCGCTAATATAACTAAAATTGTAAGCAGTGCCAATTTTTCCAATTACTAGATAAACAAAACTGAAATTGAATTTATTACAACAACTAAAAATTCAATAATTTAGTAAATTCCATCGTTTAATTTCTTTTTCAAGCAACGGAATCTGAAGATATTGAATACGCTGAACATGCGCATAAATTAATGTTCAAATAATGTCTATTTTCAAAAAAATAATTTGTGAATTAACCATTTATTAGATTCCACCGTATTTTATAATCCAACTGATTAAAATGTCTTAAGTGATGGTTCTTCCTTAGAACCTTATCGTATTTTTCGTTATATGATGATCAGGTGATGCCGGAAACATCAGTGAGACTTACGTCTGAGTTAAATTTTGCAGGCACACACTGCCCCACTCAGTGAACCTACTGGTACCAGTCATAAACGCACGCAGTAGCACCCTCTTCTGTGTGTGTGTGTTTGTGCTCCATTTGAGCCAATCAGGCAAGGCGCCAGCACTATTGACATGAGGCACCACCATCAGAATGTGTGAGTTTGTAACAATTGCAGAAGAGCAGACTCACAAGAACATGCAACTGCTCAGTCTTCTGACAATTCCCCTGAGTTGTTCGGCTCTCGGACTGTGCATAGCCAGTTTGGTGCTCCCCTACTGGAATTGTGGGGGTTTTTTCACCACCTGCAACTTCACCCTGATCCACATCATCATCATCGGTCTCCTGATCAGCGGACTGGGCATTTTTGGGATGGTCTTCCTCTTCGATGTCGTCAAAGTGTGTCGTAGTCAATGGCTACCCGGTCCTGTCTGTAATACCTGCAAGGTTCTATTCATGGGAATTGGTGCTGGAGCCTTACTGGCTGGAAATTTGCTTTACGCGGTAATTAACGTCAAATCGTGGTCGTTTCTGCTATCATTCTCTGGATCTATCATCGCTATGCACGTCTTTCTAATGGCACTGTTTACATCACGATGTCTCCTCGGAAAATAGGACATTGATATGTGCAATTCCCTTGCGCTGTGTATAAATCCACCTGTTTTGAAGTTTTTACAAAGAAAAATTGAGTTTTTCCCTGATTTCTTGTGAGTTTAAATGAGACTTTCTATTAAGATACACAGTTGTCCATATTCTCTTTAAGCGACAGTAGTAATTTGTTATATTCACTCTGAAAAGCTGCTTTTGGACAGAAAATATTAATAAAAAAGAAAGCGTAATATTTGAAAAATATTTCGAAGGTATTCTTAAGGTCCAGTCATCTATCTTTCGTTAATTCTTAATTTCACTGCAAAAAGAAACTATTTGTCATTGTCATAATTGCTAAGGCACTAATTAACTTGAACTCTTTTAAACGGTATGTCAAACTATAAACAATTAGCAATAATATCCTAAAAATTTCAACTATGGAATCTTATTTTACACTAGAATGTCGCATTTCAGCATCTCATAAAAAATTAACTGAGCCGATATTCGTGGAAATTTGAGCAACCTGAAATTTTAGATTTCCAAATTAGCTTCTAGAGTAAATTTTTTACAGAATCGATTAAATGATCTGAGGTTAATTTTTTCTCAAAAATTACCAGCAGCAATATAAAAAATTAGTATTGTTTTAATTTACCCTTCCAGGATGCTATGAGAATCGATATCGATTTCGGAACTAAAAATACTTGCGTGCTGCTAGTAGAAAGGTCTAGCGAGGTTATTGTGATTTTGAATTGTGCAATATGAAGGAATTAGGGTGCGATTGAGTGTGAGAACCTTTGTGAGCTGTTTGAGCAGATGGGGTGATGGTAGCACCCACCAGCAGAGTAACCAGCCCACCATGATTCATCGGGGTCAGCATAAAATAAGTTTCGATGCGTGTGCGTATGCAGGTTGTAGATACTAGATGTTTGAAGCTTTATTCATTTTGTAATTCATATTAGAAGTTTTTCTCACCATACAATTGTGATTTATTTTACCTTGACCAAACAGCCAAATAGTATTCTCTAATGTCTGTTCTAAACCCAAGAATTCAATAAGCAAACGGATATTGTTTTGAATAAAATATTATTTTCTGCAAGATAAGACATAAGACAACGATGCGTGGGCTCAATGCCTCCAACACAAATTTGAATTTAGAAGTGAAAAATTAATTAAAGGATCCTTTGAAGTTTAAACTTAACAAAAATGGAAATTAATGAACTCAGTGCTTTTGAAAGAAAAGGTACGTCTAATATTTCCATCTTAGAAAAGTACATCTATTTATGTAACAAAAAATTTTGAAATCATGTAATACACTGTACTTAAACGAAGATTGTACTGCTTGACTGGAAAATGATCAAACTAAATAAAAGGAACTGTTGATCAAATTTTGTAGGAAAACAAGCAATGGTGTAGAAAAAACTCATTAACACAAACATTTAGACTACGCGGTAAAGGAAATAGTGCACTTAAAGTGTAAGAATTGATTTCAGCAATTAATAAAAGCAAAATCAATATTACGAGCCTAAACATGACGGGAGATTTATAACTTTATCTGAGTCGACGAATGGCGAATGCTGCTGCACCCACGCAAAACAATATAATCATCATGAAGTAGATGTTGGTGAATCATGCGAACGTATTAAAACTAGCAACTTTTATTCATAAGCTATATTTTCGAATGGATCTTGGTTTTATATAGTAAATTTTATCATCACTAAATGTCAGAGGACTATATATATCCACATATAGCGTTTGGGACTGGATTAAAGTGTTTTCGTTTATTTTATTAAAGAAATTAATAAAACAAGACTAGACTTTATCTTCATTTATCGCATCTAGCATCAACATTTGGCTTTTAATAAGGGGAAACAGCAAAATTACATTTGCACCAGTGCTTGTCGGGAGAAAATTCCATTTTTTCCATACTATAAAATATTTATTGACACCATTGGCTGAATAAATACCATTTTCTTTGTTCCTCCATCTGAATAAGTTATTTATGGAATATAATGGCAAATTATTACTTAAATTCAATGAATTAAATAAAAACCATCACATATACGCTTTTTATTTATTTATTAATTGCAGGATGAATAAATTTTATACTTTTATGCTAAAACAGAATTCACAGCAAGAATGTTCAATTAAGAGTAAGTATGCATGAGATGTTTCATTAACTTAGAACGCAATAAGTGTCAAATCGTTAGTAGACTGAGAATTCTGATACTACTACTTAAAAAAAGCATAATTAATCACACGTTTTAGATAACACAATTTCATTAAGTGGAATATGCTTGACTATTAAGGGCGTGGAAATGAAGAGTATATGCAAATCTTGCCATTAAAAAAGGAGCAGTGAAATCCAAATTAGTACCTTGGAAAGTTTCAAATTATGTTGTCGTTAGTTTATAAGACTCAATGCCATTGTGAATGCATTTAGATAATATTAAAGGTTGACCTTTCAATAAAAATGGACAAATTATTAGAAAATTTATTAAAAAATTTATACTGGCGATGTAGCACTCTTGAATGATATCGTGATTTTATCCAAAAAATTGCAAAATGTCACTCAATTCACTTCTAGCATTTGTTTTTTATTTAAATGGCCGGAGGTCACCATTCCTTATGATTTTTTTCGATAGAGAAATTGAGCATTTTGTTCTACAAACATTCGAGCTAAAAGTTTAGAAAACATACCATTTAATCGCTTCTGCCATTCTACTTTAGTGAATGTTCACTAAACACCAGTGTTGTGTTTTAGTGAAGTAATTATTAGCGAAATAGTGGCCTTGAGAACGAGTGCATGTTATAATTTTTTATCGAAATTTCGAAATCTAGTATTATGTTCGTTTTGAACATTTTATTTAAATCATAAACAGTCCTTCTCTTTTATTTCTACGGAACATTTTTTCTAATATGTTTAATACGTATATAGGACCATTTTATCATAATTTTAAGAAAATCTCACTTGGTCTTTGTCGTCATTTTTTTATTCAAATAAACAGAGGTAAATATTCCCTCTGTGTTGTTTCAGTGGGAAATTATTTGTTTTAATAACCCCAAATGGCCTTGGAAATGCGCCTATAGGAGCCCTGATGCTTATTTGGCTGTATTCCCAATAGGTGGCAGAAGAGGGCATAGAGATCGATTGTGTAGATTTCAGGCACCACACGATTCCTCGGAAAAGATGGTCCCATCGCAATGAAAATGCCATGCATGTCAGTGTTGTTTGGTGGGTAGCCGTGGTAACCACCTAAAAACAGGGAGAATAAACAGTGGTCAGACTAGTGGTTTGGCATTTAACTAGGAAGCAAAGCAGAACCCTTTTGAGCTCCTGAGGCGGGTTTTTCCTTGACGATCACCCAACCGCTACTGGCAACCAGCACCATTGGTGGCATTCGACGACCGCGTTTGTTGAAATGCCATTCGGATGGAATGTGCCGGAGTTTGTACACCGACATCTTGGGATGTGCATTTCTCAATCTGGTGTAGACGTCTTCAAACTTACCTGAAATTCACATTTTATCTCGTTTATTTCCTACCAAGTGTCTAGGTTTAGGTTAAAGAGTTAACTTGTATGAAAACGACTGAAAAATATCGAAAATCGATTCTAAAATCACTTAATTAAGGTGGCCCTTCCTCGAACTGAAACGCATCTAACATTATTTTGGACAATATTCTTTAAATACAATAATATAATTTCCTTCCATTTGTTCTTCTGAACATGATGATGGGACTTTCAAACCTAAAATCTACCTTGGACAGGGTAGATGAATCCCACGGTCGATAGTTGAGCTGCCGTGTACCACTCGGAATCGACGAGGTCGTTGAGAACGATGACGTTTGAGCTCGGCACTTCGGTCATACCATGATCGGAGACCACAACAAGGTTCACCTTGCCCATGAGTCCATAAACCTTCATTTTGATCAATAGGATACCCAGAATTTTGTCCATTTCCGCCACCGCTTTTGCCACCTACAGTGGAAGAGAAGGGTGAAAAGTTGTTTTTTATGGTGTCTTTTTAAAAACAAATTCTGTTTTTTCTCCAAATTTTAGCTTTTTCATGTTTTCATGGAAAAAATTCTGGAGAGAATTAGATGACAGCTAGAAGGGATTCAACTACATTAAAGCTGTTCCGGTATTCTGTATTGATTTCCAATAATCAGCTCATTCCTGACCATTTTCATTGATTTTCAAGTCCGCTATGAAAATTTCTGTGAGTGACTGTTCCATCGTTTTTTCCCTGACCTTGAGAAAGGAATTAATGGTAAGTAGAGTGCATGCTTCCTACGAAACGATAATTTGTCTACCGGTAATTCATGACATTTAAAATCTCTCCTTGACGTGAAAAGTAACCGGAAGCATTTTTAGTTGTCTCAGTTAACAGAGACAGAGACGAGAGCGTTTAATGCACTAATAGAAGCGCATAAAAGTAGCAGTTGATGGAGAGTGCTCTCATGTCCAGTCACTTTAATGTTATTTTAATAGCCCTTTTATAATGCCGACTACTGTTGGTAAAGCAGCAACAGCGAATTAGGGAAAATTACTATGTAATGAAAGTTTCTTTCATCCTTGTAATATATTCGACGGAAACAGTTTGATTTTTGGAAATGAGAAGATTTTATCGGTTTCAAGCATTCAGCAGTAGAAATTCGACAAAAAATTACCTAATTAATTTTGAACTGCTATATTACTGGATTCTCTAGCTAAAATACACAATCTCATTTGGGAGATTTGGGCCAAAGTAATTAAGAGGCAGTTTTATTTTTGCTCAGATGATTTTCGTAATTCGACGGAACTTATATTTACTTTTTATATATAATTGTAGTAGTTTTTGTAAACAATTCATGTTGTGGTCGTTCCAAAAATAGTCAAACTTACGACTACAACGAGACACGTGATTGGTTTGGCCAATTCCACAATACAAACTACCCCCGCCCAACATAATTATTTAGCAACAAAAATTTTCGAAATTATCACCCTAAACAAATTGAAAATTCGAGAGATATATTGGTGTTAATTTAGATTAAATCATTCACAACAATTTGTGATCTAAATCTGTAACAATGAAGGCAGTAAATAAATTTAAAGTAGTCTAAAATGGCTTCATAGTATTCATATTAGGCTTAATTTTCTGTTAAACGTAGATTTATATTATATAATAAATGCTGTATGTCTAAAATATAATATAATATCGCTTTTTAGGATAGATTTTCTATTCATAACTTCCGATTGCAAATTTTAATGACTTTGGATTTAAGGTTTATGTTGAGCATCTTTGCACATTATCAAATAGTTTTTAATTGTGATTGTAGATATTTTTTATTTTCGGAACATTTTTTGCAACTAGTGTGATTTGTTTTAATTCACCTTGTAAAACATTCACTAGGCTTTAATTACTAACAAAACTGAAACAAATCAAAGTTATCAATTAAATGCACTTTATTAAAAGCAACCTCTCACTAGAAATCATATTTGCCTAGATCAGAGGATTATTTAATAACAACCAGTTGTAACGAGAGGCTCGTGCTCCAGGGAGCAATTTGAATTAATTTTAGACTTTGTTTTCAACGAACCAATTCCGCCTCGCTGAACAACCCACCTGAATGCTCTGTGGTCCGTACAAGTGGCCTTGTGTGTCCACTTCGGGGAAGTAGGAGAGCACAAGCTTTGCCCTCTGCCTTCCAATGAGCCACTTGAATGCATCGCTGATTCGACGCCGATTTGAATAGTATCGAGTCCCTGGGGCATTGCGCTCGAACCCGGAGACATTGAAGCTTGGAGAGATCCCGCTAATCGGCCGGTCTGTGAGTGGCCAGAGATGTGTTCCAGTAGGAATATTAAAGTTCTTTTCAGCGGTTACCCACAAGGGTTCCGGCCATCCATCTAACCAGGCATCTTCGGACATACTCGTCTGGTTGAACATCGAGAGGAGATGCGTTTTAGTCGAAGTATCTCGCATGGTATTCGCGGTAATACCGTGATCCTGGGGATACAGCCCAGTCAGCATGGTTTGGTGGTTAACAAGGGTGAAAGTTGGGAAAACATTAATGAGTCGTTGAGCCCTGACTCCATTGGCTATTAGCCTGTCAAAGGTTGGGAGACTCTGATTTCCGAGAAGGGCTTTCGTTATCTCAATGTAGTCGTGTCTGAAGCCATCCAGACTGATTATTATGAGAGCTGGTGTGTCACGATAGATGTGAATTATTAATGCAGAGGAAAAACAGACAAGCAATATGGTCAGAAAGACCATCTTCATGGCTAGAGAGTGATTCCGGTAAAAACTCACTATTTGGCCTGAGTTCCACATCGGTTTAACAGAACACTATAAAGCAAAATTCAACAGCCACTAAATTTCTTTAAAAATATCAAATATTAAGGTCCAAAATATTGAAATTAATAGGGCTTTTACCTCGATTTAATTTGCTGGTAAAACTTGCCAGCGTGTGACGCATCGATTTTCCACTTGAACAAGCGCGTTTTAAATTTTTCCTCCCAAAAAACGTCAGTCATTTTGTTGATTTACTGAATTCAAATAGATGTCTTTTCTAGATGCATTCAGGTGCTTGATTACCTAACTAGAGATAAGTCTACACGAAATTGGTCAGATCCTCAGTTGCTGACTGACCTTTATGCATTGTTGGAGCTTTCATCGCTATGTTAATCCATCAAAGAATAGAAGGTAGGGTAGTAGGTTGTCAGTTCTTTCGAAATGAGATTTTGCGAGAAAAAATGTGCAATTAACTTGAATTTCTTTTCCATCAGTGTTCGAGAAAGTTGCCGTAGGGTGGTCCCCATTAAGAGCATTTTATGATATCGATAGCTCGATGTCATTAAGCGTTTAACAAAAATAAAGAAGATTCCGATAAGCTGTCGGTAGTTTTTAACTTGATTAAAAGAAGGATTTGACGAAAAAATTTAAGTCGAATTTGTAAGCACATGGGAAAATAAAATTAGCTCAAATTCGATGTATTTTAAAAAGGAAATTCAAAAGGCTATTGGAGTTGTAACATGACCTAAACGGTATTTAAATTTAAAAGGTATACATGACCCTTTATAAATGCATTTTGTGCTTTTTAATAACTGTCATAAAAATAAATTCGAATGATTTAATAGCTGAAATAGTTGCAAAGCAATTTCAACTTAATTGCAATATTTTCTAACAAAGAAAATGGTTATTTTCTTTCATAATCGAATCCATATCAGTGTATTAAATGCTACTCATTCAATCTTTAATTCATGAAATTGAAAAAAACATTTTGAAATGTCTTTTGGACCGCAGCAATGGCTTAAAAAATGAGGGTCTTTGAGTAAGTAAGTGGAACTTAGGGCCAATTGCTGCATTATTACCTGTGAACAAGCCTCAACCAATAGGCTGCGAGCTTCCTCAGAGCATATAAATCTCCCGCCCTGCCTCTATTTACCACTGCCTTCGCCAACACCAGTGCTCACCTCTTGACACAGCTCCCCAGCCTTGAAAACTCAACTAACACTCAACCATGAGCAGTGGTCCCGCCAGCACCGGTCATGAAGGAGGAGGAGGCGTGACTCAGACTCAGAGGCACGCCAGATCCTCTCTCTGCCCCAGCTGGAACGCAAACGGATCCCCTACAGGTCGTATGGTCATACTCCACCTCTGCTTGCTGTGTTACCTCTTCGTGACCTTGCCGAGAGCAGATGCAGCTGTTGGAAGGTTGAGGAATTCCCCCTACAACCTCTTCTCGCTCGATGGGAACGGACTTGAGCAGTCGAGACGAGCTAGTGACTTCGTGAAACGCGCTGCTCTGATGGGCGGTTGGGATTTCGGATCGGACCTCATGACAGACTACGATGACACCGAGGAGGATATTTTATCCTCATCAAAGAACACACTCACTCAGAAGGAGATACAGGAGTATTTGGCACAGATGAAAGCCTATTATCTCAAAAACGGCATGCCTCGGTGAGTACCCGACTTCTTTAAATACCACCTACGATTCTGCCTAAATTTTTCTGTGTATTTTTTGCCTTCCTTACTGAGACGTTTTTTAGGCATAGTCTATCGACTAGTTCTGACAATCGACAGGTATTAATAATTTATAAATATATAATTTCCATTTAAATAGGTAGAAAAGTTTAATAGATGTTTATGAATTTACTTGTGAATTCAGCAGTTTAAATGGGGTAGAGTAAGGTGGTTGTATTTAAAATGGGGCGAAATGCGAGGGATAATTGTGAAATAATTGCAAATTCTCTCTCCAACTGCACCTTATAGATACGGGTGACAGGCTGAGTTGACAAGTGAACACCCTCCCACACCGTCGTTTATGCATAGCCCGCGACATCTTTTCTGCCAACGATGGAAGGAGCTTCTTCTACGCCTTCTCCTCCTGCTCTCCCTACAAAAACCCCGCCTCTGTTTCGTTTCTAAAGAACCCAATTTCACATGCCCTCCCCTCCATGCCTCAACCATGTCGCCTGGAATTAGCCTCCTCAGACCTAATAAACAGCTCATTTATCTTCGTTCATTCTCTGCAAGCACTGATAGGAATCACCATTCCGTGCCAGCTCGATTACGAATAAGTCGCCTTTGTATTCGAGCGCCACGAAGCGCCATGCATACACACGCTCACACCCACCCACTCAAGGCTCAATAGGGGACTTGATACCATCGAGAGTAGACTAAAAGCCAGCGGCTCTCCCATTCATCACCACCGGCATCGCCAACATCGTCATAATCATCAGCAGCGCCCAGTCAAGGGGTGGTCTTTCGGGTATAAAACAAAATTTATCGGAGTGCACTTTTCCTTGGCAGTCCTTTGATGGCTCCGGTGCCTTTCGCTAGCCGAAAGGAAGAGCAGAGCAATTAGTAGTATTAATTTCTAAGAAAAGCAAATAAAAGCTCCTCTCTTCGTTTAAATTTGGCAATATTTATGCTGTAGGTATGAGTACGTAGCCCACGAGATATTGGCGGATATGAAAAAAAAATTAATTCTAGAAAAAATTATCTGGGAGTAGAATCAATTCAGGTTTCCACTTTTAAACATGGGTTCAGGGAGAACGGGTTCTTGGAGCTAGTTGCTTTTGTTTCTTTTAAAAAGGAATTCTTTTGGAGATTTATTTTGGCTTTGGAGAATGAAGAATAAATGACCAAATGTTGTATTTAATTTTTAGTAAACTATTAATGTACTTTGCTCCTTAAAAACGACTTATTTTCATCTATAAACAAGATTCTGCAGAGTTAAAAGGCTGTGTCTACTTCTGCAAGAATTTGTTGGATAATCAAGGTCGGGAGAAGTTCTTCTTCGATCTCCTGTGACTTGATTCTCGCTGTGTGGGATCGTGTATTGTCCTGATGAAACAACAGCCTTGTTGATTGTGCTCAGGCAATTCATGGGGCACCATTTTTCAAGTTGTAGGAACTTTTCCATGTTTTTAAAATTGACGATGAGCACTTGAACTAGGCTCAATCGCTAATTCAAGGAACTCATCATCAAACTCAGCTGAACGCTGTCAGATCGAAATCTCCACTTCCGCTGAATTTCGCAAACTTACCTGCGTTAAATAATTCTTTGCTGCTAGGTTTTAATCAAGCATTTTTTCATTTTACTATTTTTTAAAACAAAAACTGATCTCTTTTAATGTGCCTAAACATAAAAAGATATTATTACCATCATTAAACATTTAAAGGTAATCTGGAAATTCCCATAATTTAAAAATAATTCAGTTCGGAGAGAACTTATGTGATGACCAGATAGAACGTTGGTTGAGTGGGTAGCACTCCCCATCAGAATTCTCAAAGAACATTTTTAGCACCTTTCAAAGACTGCAATGTTACACCGTGCAACATGTCACTGCTCGCTGTTTGATTTTCAAAGTAATCAGGTATCAGTATCACACCGTCTATATCCACTCTAAAAAACGAGATGCTTAAAGAGAGAATAAAATTATTTTATAAGTGTTATATCCTCAAAAATTTAGGGTAATAAGTTTCTGGCTATTTTGAAAGAAAATTTATTTACCTTTAGTTATTATCTGTATATTATGTACATCTGTTTAAGTCCTCACTATGACGCTTTGCACTTCGTTGAATAATCTTGGAGTTACCACCCGGTCCGTTATCTAATGTAACATTTACTGGTCAGACTGTTTTAGGTAGCATAGTACCTCGAACTTTATAAAAATAAGTTTTATTATAGACAAACTATAGTTGAAAAAGGGTTTAAAGCATGAGCAATATCGCTAGGTGACTCACAAACCGCTTTTTTTTCGAAAAATTGTGTTTGCTAAGAAGGGAAATGGGCCATCTCATATGGAAATGACACTAATTAAAAAAAATGGATTTCACTGAATTTTAAGCTCTCATCAACGAAAAAAATGGGTAGTGCAAGTGGTTTGTGGAAGGATGAAAAACTTCACAGAATCCGTAGAAAATAAACAACAGAAAATGTACATCAACTTGGTTGACGATCTGGTCAAAGCACTTTTCAAGATTTGAAGGAGGAGAGCCTTTTTGAAGTCAAGTACTGGCGACTCTGTTTTGCTTTCACCAAATTAATAAAATTATTTATTTTTAGGATTTCCCCGAGTCTTGGAAAAATGAGAAGTCAGATAGTCAGTGCTTAGGAGGTACTTTATGCCGAAATTCTCAAGATTCATGGTGCAGCGTAGCCATGATGAAACCTGCCCAAGCAATAAAATTGGTTCTCTTTCTGTTTTTAACGAAAGTTTCTCGAAAATTAGCCAACGACATGCATTTTTTGACTTTTGTCTAACATTTAGTTGGAAATTTAACCCCTGAGGTGAGTAGTAGTGAGTGTTCTTCATTGAGTTGGCATTTAAATTCCGATGCTGCCAGCACTGTTGGCGAATTTTCAAGAAGATCACATCTGCTGACAACGCCACTAGATCTGAAAGCTCTGAGCAGCGACCGAATTCTACCAATTCTTTTGTTGAAAGCAGGCGCAAATCCTTATCATGATGCAAATCTTTCACCTTTCAGATATAAATTAATCTCCTTTGCCATCATCTAAGCTGAGTATCATTAGCTTATCGGAATTTAAAAAAAAACAACTAAATATTATCCTTACTTGATTTTTAGTAACCATAATGGCAATTACAGGCGCGTTTTCAAACGCACATTTTTTGGAACTACACAAAACTGAGTTACTTTAATTAACCCACATTATTATTCTTGACATCGGAACTAGTTCACGCCCCATGAATAATAAAAAAAAGATTAAATTAGCAGAATATAATAACTAAATTTAAATATAAATCATAATAGAATAAAATAAATAAGGTTTCGATTGACTGGGTAGCTTGTAGTAGAAACAAGGAGACAACACTACTGTTGTCTGAGAGTTCCACTTAAAGTATCTGGTAAAAACTAATCTTAAACTTTCGCTATGTATTACTGCCAGAACGGTAGCGATTAGCATCTCTCCTGATGACAGCTGAGATCCGGAGAGCTCGGTGGGGACCAAGCAGTGGGTGGACAACCTGAGCTACCCAATGCTTCCTCCAGGCTCCATCGCCACATTGAGGCACTGGAAACGGGCGTTCAAGAGAGAGACTTTTCGCTCGAATACGAGATATGCAGAACTGCATAAGTAATATCAAATGGGAGTTCCGCGGGTTTCCTGGGAAGAATATCATCAATAAAGGCTTTGTAGGCCCAATTATGTAGACATTGTAGGAGTAAATGATTCTTCGTCGATTCTGCCATAGTATCTAAGAGCCGCTGTTTCCATATCTGGAAATTGTCCGAGGATGTAATACGTTAGTCAAGCGCGTGAGAAGTTCTGTAACATGCGTCACCATAATATAAGTATTGTGGTCGTAAACATTGGATGGACAACGGTTTTTGGCTATCACCTGAGCTATCTTGGTTGTCGTCCAGGGTAACCACCCCATGTATGAGAATTCGGGATTCTTAAACCTGAGCCCATCCACCTCTTTGGAGAAGGAGGAGGAGGATTAGGAGGAGATCTGCTTCAGTGCTGTGCTAGCGCAATCACATCGTTTGACATTGCAACCACCACCTCTGCCTCATTCTGATAAAAGCCGTGGCAATTTGTCGTTATCAGTTCATGCAGTTCATTCTCTCTAAGGATTTGCATGTGTTCGAGTAGACATTCAACCTCGTTGGCCACCACCTACGTGAATTGAGAAGGGTCTAAGCTGTTAAACAGAGCCTGTACATCTTCAATTTATGTGAGAGAAAAACAATTGAGTGTAATTCAGTTACTTTGAGGCGTATATGCCCACTCGACTTTCCTTGGCACTAAATTCACACTTTTATTAGCAGAGATTGTTATTCCTGGCATTGGGACATGCTCATGCCTCACTAGCTCTGCTTCATTTTGATAAAAAGTAATAACTTAAGGTCTTATTCGAATACTGCTGCCTCTATGATCTAGTTGTATTGCTCAAACCGAACTGGAGTGACTAAGATTTGCTCGGTCCACGTACTGCTGTCGTCAGAGGGTTTTACTCAAAGTAACCAACCGGGAAAGAATGAGCAGCGCCAACTGAGGCAGCATAATTGGAGTCCATTGGTGGGTTGAGATGATTTGGGTGGTTGGCGGAGACCAACCATTGTTGCTTTCATAGAAATGGCTGGATACCCTCTGTGTGATCCTGGCCTTAACTTCATGGGTCAGGGATTCGGATTCAGTCATATTTTCCATCAGGGGAGATCTGCTGCCGTTATGCTTCTAACTTCTTCTTCTTCTAGCCACCGTAGACGCCCCGTAGCATCCAGTTCGTGTCGTTGGATTACAACTTTCAGTAATAACTCACTCTCTATTGTCATCAACTACAGGGGTTGGACAACGTAGTGGGAAAACCTTGAAAAACCAACAGAATATGTTGTAATGTAGTGTAGGTTAACCTTTTATGGCGATTGCAGTCCCAATTCCCCGAGGTGGTATTGATTCAAACAAATCGTGAACTGTTGGTTCCAAGGGAATTTTAGGCCCCCAATTCTTCTGCAGTTAAGATGTCCTCACTCAGTTCTTTTTGAGACGATGAATCCAGATGTCAAACTTCATTAAAATGTTCCTTGTGGCGTCACCCTTACATAACAATTCCAACTGCTACGATTTACGTTCGGGCTGACGCAGTCTGGATTGCATTCTTCTTTCTGCTGTGTCCTATTGTAGCACACCCCCGGTCGGAAGTAATGTAAACGATGAATGACTCGTCCGAGAAAGTCACATCTTTCATTCACTACTTGAGGGACAGAACAATTCTGGAGGTTTCCACTCTACCACTCTAAGCGCTTTGTTGAAGCATTTGTCGTCTTTCGGAGCAGGGATTTCCCAATTGCGGCTCTTCCCTGGTGCACCTTCTGATGGGCAGTTTTTGTGAAATCTGTGTTCTGTAGGTGTTCATTGTGGATCTCTACAGTGACTTTAGGAAGCGTGGTTCTGCCATCCTCTCTGTCAATTCGATTTGAGTGATAAACCTGTGTTTGCACTATAAACCACCTGAGAAGGCAATTTCCCGAAATTCAGTTTGAAGACGGTCTACGTGGTCTGTAAAGTTGCCAAATCTTGCAACTTCGGTCATGCAAGGCTGACTTCGCCACCATATCTTGGCCCTCTTTGAGGACTTTCAAAAAATCATTTTTTGGGGTTTCTGCCTACTTCGAAAGGGAGATTTGAAGGAAATCGAGTATTTCAGTGGACCCTTAGGACTAATTTAGGAGGGCAGAGGTTTTCGGTGTAGGCGATAGAGATGGCTGGTTACCCTCGTTAAAATCTTGGCCTTAACTTCACAAGTCCCTGCGCCAACTCGTTTTCTAGGAAGTAATATGCCACCACAGCCACATCGCAGTGTTCAGCTAACGCTGCCGGATTGTTTTCAGTACAAAACTCAGTAGTAATTCATTCTCGTCTGTCATCACCTGCACGATTGACGAAGAGAGGTACATGCTTCCAAAGGACAAATATTTTCAACAAATCCTAAGAATATTACCGAGAATTTTGTAGTACAATTTATTTATAAAGCCTGAATATTCATATACTCTGGTCCTACCTTTTTTTTCAGAAACAAAACTCCATTTTCCTACTAAGGCTTGAAATTTTGTCATACCAATACGATTGCCTCTTTTAGGGTACGATGTTCACAAAAAATCGCAATCTCTTGCGGTCTAGACACTATACACGTCTAAACCAAAGCCCGAGGCCGCAATACCTCAAATTCGAACCTGTAAGGAACAAAATCCTACGCCGATTAGGAGAGCACGAGCAAAGAATGAGCTTCGCATCGCCACTTTATCGAGATCTCCAAGTTGCTGTACAAATGCTTTGGGAGAGGCAAGTTATCACGCAGAAAATGTGGGGTGGGGGAGAATGTATTCAGCCCAGAAACACACATACGGGCAAAAAAACATCGGCGGCAGTAGTGGTTCTATTTTTAGTAGAACCGTGAAAACAGTCTTTCCGCAATCTGGCCCGTGGGCGCAATTCGAAATCGGCAGAGATCCTTGCGTGTTATCATCCCGCGGACCTGAAAACACGCACACACACAAAGCAATGGAACAATGCGCCGGTTGTGGGAAAAGCGCTAGCAAATCCTACCTGATTGTAGCTGTCCACAACGGGAAGATGACGCAAGCCGAGACGACGAAAGAGAGCGAAAACACGAGGCATCGACATGTCCTGCAGAGGGTAGGTGTTCAGAGAAATATTAATCGCACTTGATGGCGTTTTAAAAAACTTATCCCTTGCGTCAGAGAGAAGCGAAAACTGGTTAACACAGGTGGTTTTTTGGCTTCTTACTTAGGGACTCAGTGAGACTTGTTATTGACAGACTACCGTGTTAAAAGCGTTCCTTGATATTTCAAACTAATAAAGCAATTTTAAACTTCTCAAAGAAGAGGGAATTAAAAAATATGCTGATTTTATTTTTTCCTCCTTGGGGGAGAAATAAATTTTTGTCTCGACGAAAAAGCACGCATCTAGTCACCACAAAGCGGATATCTTTTGCTAAACTCCTAAAGTGCTCACAGAATTCCCCACGTCTTGAGGACAAAGAAACCTGATTTCTTTTGCATTTTCCAACACAAAATTTCATTTTTTGAGGCCCGAAAGGTAACTCACCTCAGAAACGGAGTAGGGCGATCGATTCATGTAGGGCCGGAAGTCCAATTCACGATTAAACTCCTCATCTGAGATGCCCAGCAGCACGTCCTAGGAAAGCAAGGAAACTGTAGGAAGCCGTGATTTCTATCAAAATCCCACGCTGCTTACCACAACAATAATTCTCAATGCCAATGCAGTTATATTTGATCTAGTCAAAAGTACCTGTGCTCTATCACCGTTCGCTTTACGAAGGGTCCACTGAATTACTCGATTTCCTTCAAATCCTCCTTTCGAAGTAGGCAGAAACCCCAAAAAATGATTTTTTGAAAGTCCTCAAAGAGGGCCAATATATGGTGGCAAAGTCAGCCTTGCTTGACCGAAGTTGCAAGATTTGGCAACTTTACAGACCACGTAGACCGTCTTCAAACTGAATTTCGGGAAATTGCCTTCTCAGGTGGTTTATAGTGCAAACACAGGTTTATCACTCAAATCGAATTGACAGAGAGGATGGCAGAACCACGCTTCCTAAAGTCACTGTAGAGATCAACAATGAACACCTACAGAACACAGATTTCACAAAAACTGTCCATCAGAAGGTGCACCAGGGAAGAGCCGCAATTGGGAAATCCCTGCTCCGAAAGACGACAAATGCATCAACAAAGCGCTTAGAGTGGTAGAGTGGAAACCTCCAGAATTGTTCTGTCCCTCAAGTAGTGAATGAAAGATGTGACTTTCTCGGACGAGTCCACGGAGGGGGTGTGCTACAATAGGACACAAGAGAAAGAAGAATGCAATCCAGACCGTAATTGCAATGCTCCCACCCATCTTCCTGACTAGAACAAACATGAGCACACAAACCCAAGACTAAGTGTCGTTTATTTAGGCGAAATTCTTGTTCTCCAGACAAAGATCAAAGGAGTAAAGCCAAGTGTGGCCTACTGAGGGGTAGATATATAAACGAAGCAAGGAAAAAGCACTCATTGAGACCTAGTACCGAGGCCAAACTAACATAACGGCAGACAAAGACCTCCTCATTTCCTTGTCTGCGGATAGCGGCATAGAACGGAGAACAGAGCAAATGAGGTCGTAACTTGAAATTCACGCCTCCGCAGCACCCTCTCTACAACGTACTGGACGAATGTTTCGAGTCATAACTTCAAGTAGTAATCCCAGAGCCCCTGAACACCGACACCCAAAGATTCCAGCTCCTAGAGACGTGACCAAGGCCTCTTTTATAGTCATTTAGACAAAAAATGTGCACCTTCAGTTTGTAAAAGCGCGGGTAGGAGTCGTCGAAGTCATTAGCAGTCAGTTTCGGCTTTGCCTCCTCCTCCTCCTCATCATCTCGACTTGTGGGAACGTAAATCTGCAAAACAAAGAAATTAAAGAAGGCGCAATTTATTTTCCCAAAGTCGGCTCCAATGTAAAGTGGAATTGGAAGGTTCGCGCATTTTTTTAAACGTCGGTAAAATTACCAAGTCTGAACAATTTTTATGTTGTTCGGAGCCTCATAAAAGGCGGCTCCTTTCTTCAACTACCTTGAGATAGTGTGGAATATCATATTTTTGAATGAAAAAGGAACTCAGTGGTTGTTCAGGCCTTGGAAAAATTTTTTATGGAACTCGTGGTCTAATCTAGAGAGGATGAGCCAGTTTGAACGACGAGTTTGCTGGATACTCCTTGCCAGTTTGAATACGTTTGAATATAACGATAATGTTCAGCTCTAATAAAATTTATAAAAATACTCTTTAAAGGTAAAATTCGGACAGAACTTATGAGAGCCAATCCACCTTCTTTTTAATCATTAGGGCAATGTAGTGCGCTGGCATGAGGCCAACCAGACGTCCGTAGACAAAGTTTCCCGGGTCGCGGGGACCTTCCACGACGGGAAAAGCGTGGTGCGGATGGTGGAAGACAAGTTCGTGGAGTGCTCCAACGGTCATCTGTGGTTCCAACACCACTGCAGGCGTCGACATCACGTCCAGGGCTCGAAGTCGAACGCTCATCGCGCTGACTTCCCACGGAACCAGTGCCATCCCCGACAGACTGATGTGCATGTCGTAGATGCCCTGACGGAGAGACAAAACAACACTCATCGTCATAGGTAGTACTTCCGGAAAACTCATTGCTTCTCCATTGACTCAAGGTTAAGAAATGGGTACAAACCTACAGCATTTCAACCGGAATCCCTAAAACCAACCAAACTGTTGGCCACTTATAGGTTACCAAATCACTGTGGTTTTACGTTCACAGTGCGCGTTCAACGGGACAAAATAGTGGAAACACCTGACAATTCGGAATCATGATGTTTGAGCATATTATAAAAAAGGAAATACGATATATCTTGATATTTTTTACCACGTTTTACTATTCGACATGCTTATTTTAAATAAATGTTTTCAGAAATATTTAAAAAAATGCTTAAACCCTGTAAAAACGTTAGACCTCTCGAACTTTCAAAAGGCGCTAAGTGTGACAGAAACTAAAAGAGAAAGAAAAACGAAGGTTCAAATTTTTGGCGAAGAGAGACCGTCTGACTGTAAATCACATTGTTGGAGGGGATCACAAGACCACGGCTCCTCCACAAATCACTGCAGAGTTAATCAGTAAACACCCGCAGAACCCAGTTTCCACAAAAACTGCTCCTCCTTGAGGACTGCACAAATCTAGATTCCACCAAGGAAGAGCTGTCATTAGAAAGCCACTGCCTTCAGAGATGGCAAATGTTTCCTCCCTTATTTCCGCAGACGAGTTAACTACGTCTGGAGACGGCCGAAAGAAGCATTTAATCAAGACTGTCAGCTTCTACCATCCGCCATCTTTCAAGATGATAATGCACCCACCAACCCCTACAGTAGTTAGAATTTTTTAGAAATTGTGACACGAGAAGGGACATTCTAATGAAGTTGAGCATCTCATCTGGCCACTAACCACAGTCCCCAGACCACCTCAAGCCCATTATTGAGGAGTTTTAATGGCCATCGCATCAATACCTCGGTGAATTGAAGCTATAATTGCCGCAAAATGTGAGCCTACACCATATTAAAATATATTTTGTTGATTTTAAGGGTGTTTCCATTATTTTGTCCCGCCTTTGTATCAACTAGTTGACAATGACACCCATAATCATCACGTAATTTGAGCACTCATTGGCTCCTTCGTGAGTACGCCAAAGCATTGAGTCGCTATTAGTCGAATGGCTGTAAAAAAAGCACTGAAACTACTACTCCTCTTTGTTACGCCTTTGTAGATTCCTTTTTTTCAGTGAGGATTGTGGAATGTACTGCATAGGTTTTACTATGCAATTTCACTATCGGCCAACTCACACGACTCAAGAATGCTCAAGAATGCTCTAGGACGTTCCGCGTAGACTTCAAGGCATGAAACAGTAGCAACCAATTGTTTGCATTAAAAGTTTATTTTCCGTTAGAGCAAACGGCAAAATCAAATCCTTTTTGGATAAATAATCTCTTTAATGGGAAGTAGTTTAAAAAAAGAAGTGACATACTTGGACGATTTTAATAAGAAACGATGTGTATAATTTGATTAATTAGAAGCAGATAAATGCAAAAAAATGTGAAATTCATAATGAAAAATTAACTACATCATTCCATAAATATATGCATAGGTACCTCAATGCCAAAATTAAATCGTTTCGCAAATATTTCATTTTAAGACGATACATAATACAGTTCCGAATTTCTTTAAAAATTTTAGAAACAGATAGATTTTAAGCTTATGCATTTAAAATTGCCAATAATCTCTAAAATATGGGTATGTCAACCTAGTTAATCAATGTATTCATAGGAATTAAACCTTAGATATCCCTTATGGCCAGACAATCTACATCTCATTATTGTGGAGTCGATTGTAGAGATTAAGGTCAATTACTTCACCGATTAGAATTGATCGAAAGCTGGCAAAACATGGAAGAACTCCCAGCAATTCGTAAGAACAAACTAAGGTTCGCTCTGAACAATGTCGAGCGAGTCAACTACGCTCCATCTAGGGGATGCTTCCGCTTTCAAAGAAAACGACTTTTCCGAAGCCACGTAGTGGGTTGAGGAATGGAGGAGTTAGCTAAATCAGAACTTTAACCGAACGGCGGGTTAGTGTGAAACACTTTCCATAGATGTATTTATTGAAGGATATCGAAAAAAGCGTTGATGCGTTGCCGCCTCTCTCTCTCTCTGCTTTTAATCAAAGCGTCCTCTTACTGTTCTTCGACCCTCAACATGACTTTTTCAGCATCACATGCTCTACAATCGTGGTCAACACCGAATTCTGGAGATCAACGTGATAGAAATTGATTTTACAGCCCAATTTTGCACAGAGTTTCACCTAAGGTGAAAAGGCTTTACGGTTTTCGGTGTCCATCGTGTTGAGAGTTTGTTCAACCATAAATTCAAATCTTGAATTGACCCATTTCCTAACCCGATTTTTTTTTATTAAACTTTGAGCAGCCTCGATGAAGTTTTCGGTCTTTTTTCGGGGCAAGCGAGACATCGTCCTCCTTGTTTGAATAGTTGGATCCACTTTTAGGCAATCTTCTTTTGGAGCACAGCCTCAGCGATCTGGGTATTCCACCCCGTCTCAACAAATCCTTCACAGCTAGCTCGGCAAAGTGTTTTAATCGTTTCAAAGTGGCCTTAACAGTTTCAGAACTAAAGGCATTAATTATTCCCGAGAATTCTTAAATCAACAACAAACTCTCAAAATGCATTGTTAGTGGGTTTTAATAAAATCCGATTTTCATTAAAACTACAGCAACGTAGTCTGTTGTATCCTCAGAAAATTCTATTAATAATAATTTCCTGATTTTCCAAAACTGTTGTTTATTTACCTTTCGTTGTCATCTGTACGATATGTACAGTTGTTTAAGTGGTTACTATGACGCCTTGCAATTCGTCGAATAAAATTTTTGGAGTTACCACGCGTCCCGCCTCTTGTAGCCGTTATCGAACGAACTTTAGATAGCATAGCACCTCCGTACTTTACAATGTCATAATAACCAGTTTTACTATCCCTAAAGTGCCTTATCTTTTTCCATATTGAAACGGTTAAACATCAAAATTTGAAGGCCCGCGTGAGACCTGACTTGGATCTTGTCGGAAGGTCTCATGCACTTAATCCTGCCATAAAAAATGACCAAAACTGTTTCAATCAGGTTCGCCACGAGCCCATATTTCAGGATGCCTTTGAAGGCTACTTTTTGCATCGACTAAGTCCATTTCCCTAGGGGGTAACCGCACGAAATCAGTAGAGGGGAACGTGTTCTTTGGAGAGGAGAAAGAGCAAGGTACCTAAAATCAGCCTTAACCAATCTGGTGATGAATTTTTAAGGCGACTGAATTTCCCAGGACATCTCAACTCGTAGAGGAACTTATACGTATGAGACCGCTGTGACACTACTACATAAGATGCCAAAGCGGCAGCGGTAGTTTTTGAGGGGACGGTTATTAAAGGACTGGCTACTGTTCTCAAACTATCAGCGGTACGATTTTGAGCTAGATTTTAATTTCTTAACGTCGAAAAAGGTGTGGAACTTAAATTTAACTTTGGGATACTAGTTTTGGCAATTCTTGTACGAAAAGACACATAAATCATAGGTATTTGGGAAGCGGTTTAAAGAACTCAACCACTGAAGGAGACGATGTCTCTGAAGACGACCAGGAACCACGCAACAACAAGATTACTCAAATTCAATCAGATACATGGGTGGGACAAAATAGTTGAAACACCTAATATTTTGGAATCATAATTATGGAACGTTATAGCCAATAAAAATTGGGCCAATTTTAATATTTTCGTTTAATATTTTAACTAATATTAACTGGTTTTACGGATATGTATAAAAATAGGAGTCCAAATTGTCGGTGCCCACATGACAGCAGGCGCTAGTGTAATGAAATCTGCCCACGAATGCAGAGAAAGGAACAAATTCGTTCTACAAAGCACAGATCTGCCCTAAAGTCGAAGTTTTAGCCCGAGCGAGAGATCGTGTGATTCGGAATTGATTTGCTATAGAGAAGTCGACATCTGCCGACGCCATCGTCACTTAAAGAAATGGAGCTTGTTTTAACTGGAGAAAAGTGAGCTAAAATTTCTTTAGAAACAATTCACAATTTGAGTTGAGGCTGTAATTTCCACAAAAGGCGGATTTTCTAGGTGTTTCCACTATTTTGTCCCACCCCAGTAGCTAGGTCCTATCGAAGACTCTTCGTGATTTGAAATTGTGAATTAGCATGCTTTCAGCTTCCACGATGGATTTCGCTCAACCGAATCTTCGTTAAAATGATCTCTCCTCACCAGTAGCTTCTTGTTAATTCCTCTTGTGGCTTAAGGGCAAGAATTAAGGGCAAGCAGAATTAGACGTTGAGAAATGAGTAATTCGGTTTGAGAACACACCTCAGTGAAGATGTCGCCGACGTACTTGGCAGCGATGAGGGTGAAGAGGACTGGGAGACCGAGAATCACGTTTCCTGTGGCCTCCATGAGAACGACAGTCAGAGAGACGATCATGCGAACCACACCGCCCAACTGAGCAGCTGCGCCAATAAGCGCGAACTTACTGGGCTCGGGAAAGTAGCCCGGTGCCACCAGGTGCAACCAGTCACCTGAAAGAGAGGAGACAGCAGTAAATTAGTGATTATCGGCTACTTCTAGGCATGGGCACGCTTCCACCACCATTTTTCTACACACCCAAGAGACGATTCCACAAATCGCACTCCAGCCAATCATCACTTTTCCCTGACTGGTTTTTGGAGTACTGGCAGTGGTCTCTGCTTCTCCTACTTCTTCGAATCGTTTCAACGGATTCCATATTGCTTGTCTAATGGCTAAGCCAACGTAGACTGTCCCCCAATCAAATGCCACAAGCTTCCAAAGCTGACGTAGGCAACATCCGAATTTCCAGAAAGTCCCGCACTCCTAGAATCGTCCAGACATCCTTCTTGTCCCTTATTACAGGTTACTGCGCCCCACAGCCTCCTACACCACCTTAGAAGAGACGGTCCATCCAAACCTGCAAGCCTTTTTTCAGTCGCCTTCGGTCTAGATGAGGATTATTGATTAGTCCTGTCGTGACCAGAGAGCCTTGTCAAACGTCTAGCAGGCTGCAAACCCGTGTGTGTACTTATTTCCAATCACCAAATATGGACTGCCTACGTAGAAAATAAGTCCTACTAATCCAGCAGCTGACCAATGAATCCAGTTAACCCAATCTCGACAAGCATTCACACGCGTTTTTAGTTAAAGCTCTGGTGCGGACGTCTCATCTTAGCCTGATATGTATATGCTACTTACAACAGTTTAATGATATCAGTAGTTTGTGCTACATGGTTGGAAGTGCAACATGAGCAGAATTCCCTGTCGAAAATCTCCAGAATCCACAATTCCCAGACCACCTCATCCCCATTACTGAGGAGCACTTATGGCCGTTTTGAGGGATTCATCGTCTCCAGCGTCATTGTCACTAAAAGAACTGACTGAGGGCATCCTAACTGCAGAAGAATTGGGGGCCTAAAATTCCCTTGGAACCAACAGTTCACGATTTGTTTGAATCAATACCACCTCGGGGAATTGGGACTGCAATCGCCATAAAAGGTTAACCTACACTACATTACAACATATTCTGTTGGTTTTTCAAGGTTTTCCCACTACGTTGTCCAACCTCTGTAGTTGACGACAACAGAGATTGAGTTATTACTGAAAGTTGTAATCCAACGACACGAACTGGATGCTACGGGGCTTCTAAGGTGGCTAGAAGAAGAAGAAGTTAGAAGGATAACGGCAGCAGATCTTCCCTGATGGAAAATATGACTGAATCCGAATCCCTGACCCATGAAGTTAAGGCCAGGATCACACAGAGGGTATCCAGCCATTTCTATGAAAGCAACAATGGTTGGTCTCCGCCAACCACCCAAATCATCTCAACCCACCAATGGACTCCAATTATGCTGCCTCAGTTGGCGCTGCTCTTCTTTCCCGGTTGGTTACTTTGAGTAAAACCCTCTGACGACAGCAGTACGTGGACCGAGCAAATCTTAGTCACTCCAGTTCGGTTTGAGCAATACAACTAGATCATAGAGGCAGCAGTATTCGAATAAGACCTTAAGTTATTACTTTTTATCAAAATGAAGCAGAGCTAGTGAGGCATGAGCATGTCCCAATGCCAGGAATGACAATCCCTGCTAATAAAAGTGCGAATTTAGTGCCAAGGAAAGTTGAGTAGGCAAATACGCCTCAAAATAACGAAATAACACTCTATTGTTTTTTCTCTCACACATATGGAAGATGTACAGGCTCTGTTTAACAGCTTAGACCCTTCTCAATTCACGTAGGTGGTGGCCAACGAGGTTGAATGTCTACTAGAACCCATGCAAATCCTTAGAGAGAATGAACTGCATGAACTGATGATGACTAATTGCCACGGCTTTTATCAGAATGAGACAGGGTGATGGTTGCACTATCAAACGATGTGATTGCGCCTCCGAAGAGGTGGATGGGCTCAGGTTTAAGAATCCCGCTTTCTCATACATGGAGTGGTTACCCTGGACGACAACCAAGATAGCTCAGGTGATAGCCAAAACCGTTGTCCATCCAATGTTTACGACCATAACACTTATTATATTACGGTGACGCATGTTACAGAACTTCTCACGCGCTTGACTAACGTATTACATCCTCGGACAATTTCCAGACATGGAAACAGCGGTTCCTAAATACTATGGCAGAATCGACGAAGAATCATTTACTCCTACGATGTCTACATAATCGGGCCTACAAAGCCTTTATTAATGATATTATTCCCAGGAAATACGCGGAACTCCCATTTGATGGGACTGATGCAGTTCTGCATATCTCGTATTCGAGCGAGAAGTCTCTCTCTTGAACGCCCGTTTCCAGTGCCTCAATGTGGTGATGGAGCCTGGAGGAAGCATTGGGTAGCTTAGGGTGTCCACCCACTGCTTCGTCTTCGCCGAACTCTCCGGATCTCAGCTGTCATCAGGAGAGATGCTAATCGCTACCGTGCTGACAGTAATACATAGCGAAAGTTTAAGATTCGTTTTTCCAGATACTTTAAGTGGAACTCTCAGACAACAGTAGTGTTATCACCTTGTTTCTACTACAAGCTACCCAGTTAATCAAAACCTTTTTATTTTATTATTATATCATTATTTATGATTAAATTTAGTCATTATATTGTGCTACTTTAATTTTTTGTTATTATTAATGGGGCATGAAGGAGTTCCGATGTCAAGAATAATAATAATAACTCAGTTTTGTGTAGTTCCAAAAAATGCGTGTTTGAAAACGCGCCTGTAAATGCCATTATGGTTACTAAAAATCAAGTAAGGATAACATTTAGTTGTTTTTTTTAAATTCCGATAAGCTAATGATACTCAGCTTAGATGATGGCAAAGGAGATTAATTTATATCTAAAGGTGAAAGATTTGCATCATGATAAGGATTTGCGCCTGCTTTCAACGAAAGAATTGGTCGAATTCGGTCGCTGCTCAGAGCTTTCAGATCTAGTGGCGTTGTCAGCAGATGTGATCTTCTTGAAAATTCGCCAACAGTGCTGGCAGCATCGGAATTTAAATGCCAACTCGATGAAGAACACTCACTACTACTCACCTCAGGGGTTAAATTTCCTACTAAATGTTAGACAAAAGTCAAAAAATGCATGTCGTTGGCTAATTTTCGAGAAACTTTCGTTAAAAACAGAAAGAGAACCAATTTTATTGCTTGGGCAGGTTTCATCATGGCTACGCTGCACCATGAATCTTGAGAATTTCGGCATAAAGTACTTCCCACACACCAACTACCTGACTTCTAATTTTTTTATCCAAAACTAGGAGAAATCCTAAAAATAACTCCCTATGAATCCACCTCAATCTTGTAACCACAGAGCACATTTCAGGTGTAGATCTAGTTATTTAATGGGGGCAGCAAATGCGTTATGTGGGCTTTTTTTGCATTCCGTCAGTTCCTGGCAAAAGTCTCAAAGTCTTGGCCCAACAATTTTATTCAGCACAATCCACATGCCTACATATTGACTAATTTAAGAAACAGCTAAAAAAGTGCGTTGGTCTAAGGGAAAGTAGTGCCCGTCAGAACGGCGTTTTTTTATTTAAAAACAAAATAAAAACGCCCAGATGTGCTAAATATGCCGTGTTTTCGCGAAGTAGCACAGAACTGATGTCTATGGTTATACTTGGAGACGACACCTCCCAAAAACTGAAATAGATAGCCGCTAACACAAAAAATTGTTAGACAGTCTCTGGAAGATGAGCGTTTGCATCGAATCAAGCCGCCCTCACCGAGATTCGGCTGATCGGGCTGCCGCCGCAACGCTATTGGGACCCATCGTGATGCTGAAAGCCTGCTCGGTCCAAATTCAATGTCAGGAAGAAATGAATTCACCCCTGACCCACAAGAGAAAGTATCTAGGGACACAGCTACCTGACTGACAGTTACTCAACACCTACTTTTTCAGTCACCTCGAAGTTTTCGTCATTTTTGCTATCGAGGAGAATTTGTGTTCGTGGATTTTAGAGATTTGAGTAAAAAGTCCATTTCCACCGCCAACGCCATGGTCTCTAAAAGAACTGGATGATGAGAACCTCCTCGCAATTAAGCCTCTCATATTACTACCCTATGAGGAAAAACAAGCAAACACAACAGCCGATACAAAATGGCCCGCTTTTCGCTGTCACCAATGCCGATCAGGTAAGCGCATTAGCGTCCGGTATCCGGTTTGAGAAGCCATTTAGAGCAGCATTCAGTCACGCTATTGAGACTCACCCAACGTGCGTCCCCATGCGGCACCCAGAAGAAGTGAGGGAATGAAGAGGCCACAGGGCACAGAGATACCGTAGGTGAGACAGGTGAGGCAGAATGTGACCACCACCAGAACCACGAGTGCCGGAGCACTGAAGGAGCCCGGTGGGTCGTGGAAGAGGGCCTGTAGAGCCATTGCCGGCGTCGTGAAGAGGAGATTTCCCACCCGGTTGTACTCCCCGTCAGCACACCCGACTTGGTGAAGGGCCTCGGTGGATTTCTGGAACACCGATCGACAGTCAGAGAGGAGATTGAGCAGTGTGAAGGCTACTGCGGTAGTGAGGAGACTGATTAGGACTGCGTCGAGGATTTTTGCCGCAGGCTTCTTCACATACCTGGTTGGGGAGGGGGAATCATCCGTGATTACACAGCCACTTATAACAATTAAGTAGCATATATTAACTCACGAACGGCGGTAGATGGAGAGGATTTTGTTGAGCGCTACGAAAGCTGCCCCTATGAGACCCCCAAAAGCGCCCATGAGCACGAAGATGAGCATTTCGTAGAAGTTGTAGCTGGTCACCTTCTCGAACATGCCGAAACTGACCAAACCACCCGGTGTGAAGGTAAAGGGATGACCGTTGAGAACGCTCCGGTAGAGAACCAGGGTGAACATCGAAACCATTGATGTGAAGAGCTGAAAGGTAAAGATAAACAAATTTTCAGTGGCTCTGCTAGTAAGGGACTCCCACTAGCTAACCTGCTAACCTCGTCACAACGTCTAGTAGGTCGTGCGTCCTGTCAATCCAGTCTACACACATGCCTAATAAACAGTCTGGTACAGACGCCTTTTCTTCCATCGCCGGTATTAGGGCTCCCCATCTTGTACACGGGACCCTGGAGAGAGTCCTTTAATGTAGATATACGCCTTATCTCCCTGTGTGCCCTAGAGAGCATGAACATATCACCAACCGTTTAGTAAACGCATCTTGGGTTATTCATCACTGTAGAAACATTCCAGAGACCAGTCTGATCATTTGTATTAGCTACTAAATAATATTGAGGTACATTTGTGGCAGTTCTGCAATCACACTATTAGCGCCAAGTAGTCCAGTTATTTGTTTATATGAATTTCATCAGTTCAATTGCGACATAGAGATGCCAATGGTGAAAACTTACAGTGTTCCAAGTCAGCCGCTGGAAGATGAAACTGGCACCCTCCTCAAGAGTGAAAAGCACCCCTCCCACGGGTGCACCAAAGGCTGCTGCTACACCGGCAGCTGCCCCGGCATTGATGAAGTCCCGCTTTTCCGCGTCATTTCGAAAGGGCTGAAAAGCACTACTGGAGAGACTGAACCAGGTAATGCGACCTTGGGAGAGTCCGGCGGCCACCACCGCACCGATTTGGATCATCGGGCCCTCCTTCCCCACCAAGAGACCCCCGCAAACTGCCAGAACCACCCCGAGTGCCTTGACAACCATTGTCTCCGCCCGAAGGATTAACGGGACATTCAGGCCGTTGAGGTAGCACTTCACTTGGGGGATACCGCTTCCAGCAGCAGCTGGCTGTAAATTCGAGAAGCCCATCAGAAGCGAAAGAGCGGACTTACAGCAATAAAGACGGTGAAACAAGCAGCTATGAGGATTAACCCAACGTTTATACCACACCACACGAAACCGGGTATTAGCACCGACCAGGATTTTGTGAACAGCCAATATACTACAAAAGAAATGATCATGACATTTTCTTCGCAAAAATAGCACAAAAGGTAAAATACAGTGCTGGAGAAGGAGGAACTTGTAGGAAGATATCGCGGTGGTCAGAATGTCAATTAGGGTTGCAATAGAACCGACGGCAAACCCGATGAAGAAAAGTAGAATGTAACGCAATATTGTGATTTTCCAGCGATTCTATCAAAGGCGTAAAATTAGAAAGATGCACACAAAAACCTGTTGTGCTCGAATAGCCATTTCAATCTTTAGGGCTGGTACTTCGGGAGTGTCATATTCCAGGCTCTGTAAAGTGTGATAAGTATGCACAAATTACTTCGAATTTTTGATCAAGTACTTCTTCGCCCGTAACAACTTCGGTGTACAAAGACACTTGGGAATTGAGTGAATTCGCAGTTCGGACTCTATTTGGATTTGCTGGGATATCTCCTTCGTTTTCCATCCGCTGATAGCTCGTCCCGGTTTGTCCTTCATGTCTTACAGTCTTTTTCAAAGTCCTTTTAGACATTAAAACCTGTGTCGACATCCAATAGATTATCAAACCCTAGTCCCAAAGTACAACCTATGCGATAACCAGAAGGTCGTATTATGACCTTGATTAATAGTAAATATATTTAAGGATTAGTTATTATGTAGAGGTCACCACTGCTTAGCATCCCTGTGTAGTATAAATGCAAAAATTTCCTTAATTTATCTAGGATCACATTTTACAGATTATTCACTTCAAATCATGTGACGATTCGATGCACTCATCTTAAAGGGGCTACTTTGATCCCCTACTTTAATACATTAAAAAATTAAGAAAAAATTATCGAAATCGAGACTGTTTGAGATACTGAAATCATGTACAGGCTGTTTTTAGCCTAATTATCTCTTGACCACCATTTCATTGCTAAGGAATCTATGAATATTTTTTGAGTTTTAATGGAGATAAGTTAAGTATAGCTAGAGGCTTTTTGATTTCATTAGGTGTTATATGTCGACCGCTGAAGTCTTACTGGCTACATGCTTGAAAGCTTGTACAACCCCAATTAACTCGAAATCAACTAATGGGTTAGTTTATATACAGTACCACTACAAAGTATTATTGAGCTGGTTAGGTGTCCTTCTACTTACTACTTGTATTTATTTTAGGCGTAGCCTTTCATATGTGACTGACGATTTTTTTTTGGAACACGTTTCAGCGTGTTTTCTAAATATATCTGTCCTAATTAAATTTTTTGGTCTATGTATAAATATGTTTTATTAGTCTACCAAATAAAAGGTTTTAGTTTTATAGAAAACTGTTGAAATTAAGAAGCTTGTATTGAATTTTCGCAATATGCAATTATAATTAATACCTGTATTTATATTACTTAGCGATAATATCCTTGGAATGCTAAAATGTTTATCATTAATTCTCCTCTGGATTTTATTTGCCATCAAAGAACGATGTAGTGTGAGGTAGTTATTCTTTGTTTTCATTTCGTAATACGTTCTTCTTTAATATTGCATTTTCCATTCACCGATAAATAGTAAAATACAACCATTATTGACTCTTTGTCCTTAAATGAAAAATTCTGATGTTTTTTTACTAACCACTACTTTTATTTTCTTTATCCCCTTTGGAGATTCATTGCTTAAAATAAAAGTGTTTTGGGAGACGGGTTGTAAGAAAAAGATGAGATAAATGCCTCCCATAAATTCAGCAAAGCGGTCATGTGAAGAGAACCTTTGGAAATTCTCCATCTTGGATAATCTTGAAGTTCTCAAAAGTTTTCTAGTGGAAGATTGAGAGGGAGATACATAGAAGACAAAATTAATTTGATCGGCACATTGACGTATTGTGTGATAGAGGTCATATCGACTCTCGATTTTAAGCCACGAAATTCATATGGTTTTTACATCACTCTTTTTTCAAAAAGTAGTATTCCCCATTGAATTTAGGATCGCTGAGTAATAACCAATGACGTTTATAGAACAAGTAGTGACCATAAATCAACCTCCTTGCCTTTTGGCCTTAACCTAAAGCTTGAGAACTGTTGAATTTCGGAATTGGACCAATCATCTCAGCAACAGAGTCTCAAGCGTTCGCCCACGCTCTTCAACAGTTCACACATTCTAGAACAATTTATCCCAGATAACCTACCCTTGATATAACTCTGTGAGCACTATATCGAAACGACTTCAAAGTGATTGCCTTTGCTGCCGTGCGATGTGTAGGTTAAATCTTGGTGGTAGCCGATAGCAACTTTGGAGCCATAAAAATTCTTCAAAGGACTCAACCAGATTGAGAAGGGTTTGCGATTAATGCAGCCATTTCAGTAGAAAAAAATCGGCTGGTTGCTGCAAAATTTAGACTTAAAAGTAATTAAGTGGACAATGGAATTTCGCGATTGTCTTCACGAATTCTTGTTTAATACGATTAAAAATGAAAAATTTAAATTTAAAAATGATATTTAAAATTTATACTAATAGATTGTGAAATGAATAGAAATAATTCAGATAAAAGAGTCAACAATCCTTTTTAAAACCCGGAACCTAAAGCAAGCTGTTTTTTTTTCCAACCCCTATTTCATTTTAGACATTTGGTAAATACGAAGGAAACACCAAGTAAATATTCTCTATACGAAAATTAATATAATGTGATAGATACTAATTTGAGGGGCTTGCACGGTTTTGTGGCACCTCGATTGTTTAATGCGTCATGTGACTTAATTGGTGGCTTCAGTGTAATAATCGATTTAAAAGCCTCACCACTTCTAACCACTTTAACTTAGAAATGAAGGCAAAAAATCAAGGTTTTCATTATTTCCTATGTGTTTGTTCAAAGCACAAAAAGGAGAGACTAACGGATAACAAAACAATTATTTTCGGAGCCTTTTCCAACAGAGATTTAGTGCATTTTTTTCCATCCAACCCAACCCGCGCTTCTTCTTGTGGTGTGATTAGTTGACCATGATTCTAATCAGTCGAAATTTACGAACCCGCACATGCGAAGCTATCGGAGCGACTCGAGAATGTTCTGTGACGTTAGAAAAGAAATTTCTAAGAACCGCATCTTTTAATTAGGTGCGCACTCAAGATATGAGTATTTTCGCGAAGTAGGGTCTAGAATCTACTGCTTATTTTCATTAACTCCATAGGTTGAGGTGACAATTAGCTGTGTTATTTTGGCTTATATGAGTAATCACCTCCTGTAATCAGTCGATGATTATATACAGCAGAAAAGTTTCGATAGTTATGTATATTTCTGTAATAGAAAAACCTTAATTATTATGAGATTGTAAATTCAAGAACACCGAAATCCCCAAACTTCATCCTGTCGGTAATATTAGTCCTCTAAAAACGCGTCAACTTGTTTCGTTTTTAACCATTTTTCATCTTGCAAAACATAACGAGACATCCTTCCCATATCCATCTTCTTCCTAAAATTTAACAATGAGATTTTCATGCCTATCGTTTTTTAAACATTTATATTGTAAAAATTTGGCAATTTGTGTTTGTTTTGTTTAAGTCATATCCATAATACGATCTCGTTATGGATCATGCAGTATTCAAAAATGAATATCTTGCTTAGTGCAAGCAGACGAGACTGGTATTATTATTGGTATTGTTATTATTGGTTCTCTAGAAATATAATATGTTCACTTGCTGGCTATTTTGGGAACTAGCTTGTTAGTTTATGGAAAACAGACTCCATGGAATCTCATGAAATTTGCCTTATGAGCATGGGGGATCATAAATAAGTGGCCAGCTAGTGCGAAAATCTAGGAGCTTTCAAAAGATCAACTTTACCTATCAAATTTTGAGAGCAAAGAGAAGGAGAAATTTAGAACATTTCCAGATTCAAATGGCGGTCTTTAAACCCGTTTGAGTGAGGTAAATCGCGACTATACTGATGAGTGGACAGACAACACCTTCAATCGGAAATTTCTAGAGATATTTAGTAAAACCCGCCAAAATACTGAAAAACAAAGTTACTTTCCTTTCAGTTTTTAATCACAACATCTTTCAGTTCCTCAAAATTCGAAAAATTCAGTGGAATTTTTTAATTTTTTCTCGTAGGTTTTGGTCTGGCTAACCGCACAACTGGCACATTACACGTCACCGCAATTCATAATCGCCTTACCAAACGTGTCTTTGGGAAATTTCCATGAATACTTGTTTTCGCGTTTTACACTCTGGTTACTATTAATAATTTTTATGGGTTTGAGTCATTTGAGGGGGAGAGTGGTGTGCTCAATTTTTTTCAATGTGAATTGCAAGATGTCTGAGTTTTGCGGATTCGTCGCAATCCTCATTTTAGCATCAATATTATCTAGAGAGAAAGAACATAGGTGTGTTTAACCCAACCTAAATAGGGCGTGTAGAGTACTGGCCGAATTCATAAACTAATTTTAGTATTGCCCTGGAGATTTTCGCTCATATTAGGTTTCCGTTATGCATAATAATTGAGCTGAAAGGTTGATCATGAATTGGAGAGAACGATTGAATCTCGAAATGTTGTTTAAAATGTAAATCAGTCATAAATCGTCTCCCGCAGGTAATGAGCCAATGATTTAAACAAATAAACTTGGCGTGCTAAGCGACGGTATGTGCTATTTGGGTTTCTTAAATTTGTGAACTCAAAGAAGTTCGCTAGATCAAAGAGTTGGACCAGACCACTTGCTTTTTCCTCAATTGCAGAGCTTCTGATTTTCAATTAAGGCTAGCCGCAGTAATTTCCTAGTCTTAAAATTTCCTGTTGTTTTTTTCCCAAAAAAATTGTAAAGAATTGGAAAAAAAACTTGTAAGAATGAGGTCTCAAATTACCTCACGACTTTTCACTTCTAGCTCAACACTTCTATGCAGAAACAATTTACCACTTAAAATTTCAACAGCTCAGCATATTTTTCTGCTTTTGTTTAAGTCGATTAGTGGCACTTTTGCATCAACAATTGAATCTCGTTTTATACCATCCATTATTTCTAAGTAGAATATGGTGGTCTGACACCAAACAGACCGTCTAGACAATCAAATCAATATCATGTCATCAGACTTACACGGAGCCTGTCAAAGCCTAGCCACTTGACTTCGCATCGCCAATCGAAGTGTGAGTCATGCCCTCTTGTTCCTGTATCGCATAGAGCCTCTTGAGCGCACAACTCAAAACGAAGACAGGTTTCTAATGAACGTTCTGGAGCACACGTCTTCTCTTCTCCCTCAGTGGAGTGAAACCATCTTAACGCTACAGGAGAATCCTGATTGGTATGAGTAATCTAGGCTGGCATTGCTGTTACTTCTCTCAAAGGCGTGCATAGTGGTTGGCATTAAATGATGGTTGAGCAACTAATTATTTTGTTACATCAAAAGTATACTCTAACACTTTAGATTACAAAATTTGCGTCATTCGCCGAGAGGTTCATGAACAAGTTGGGCGTTACGCGCCTAGATGATCTTAAATAAGTTGAGCAACATAAGTAGGCAACGAGAGCCAATTTTTCCACGCTGCTGAATGTGTTTAGAATGCCTTAATAGCCCCAAATTTTGATTGGACAAATACATTTTGCAAAACATCACAGAAGTGGTGAACTTAGCCACACAAACCTAGTGACCGAACTTGAACGTGGATTCTGGAGGATGTGGCGAGAACACAGGGTTTTGCCTTTTCTTATCTTCCCCTCTTCCGTGCCCTTCAGTTTTTTGACAATTTCTTTGAGTTTTGAGAAGAGAAATAAGATTGATGGAAGAAAAAGCCGCTAGGCGAGGGGAGGACATCTTTTTAACCCTCAAAGAACCACAACAAAACGTTGATCTCGTTTTAGCTTTTGGTTAAAGCACTCCTTAGCTTGACTAAAAATTCTACCATTTGCTCTCTGGTCTACAAAGTTACCGAGTATCAGTTTCACACCACCAATAAAAAAGCACTCATCACTTATTAAACAAGCTTTTGAGCATTTTGGACTATGATTCAGGGTTCCGAAGATGCCTCAACTGTGAGAGCCATTGCTTCGACTGCTGGCTTTTTCAGTTGAAGATCACTGTAGCAGTAAATCTAAGTTCTATCTGCTGTGGTACTCTTCGACTCTAGAAATAGCTCTTCGTCCCTTAGTAGTGTTAAGAAGAGGTCACTTTAGAGCAAATATTTCAGAGCAAATATTCTTTTAATGTTCATAATGATAGAGCTGTGGTTATTATTTTACAGCAGTAGATCGTATTAGGGAAAAGATACCCGCACACCTATCCGAGCTACAAGACTGACCTTGAGCTGGAAACAACCACTAAATATCACATGATTGTTTTAATGGGAACTCAGTCATCAAATGGGTCAATGACCTGAACATTGACTTAAGCATTACGGCGTCACAAATAAACTCGGAGTGTAAATAGATGCTATGCGCTGTTTGGCCATCTTAAATTCCGACCGTTTTAAAGATGTCTTCCCAAATTGCGTCACTTTTTTCTTTAATAGAATCAAAGGCTATTGAGAGAGAAGAGTAATCCCAATTGACTCATTAGCTACTTTCTGGATATCCTCGACATGGAAAGATGGGCAGATGCACTAGGCTTACGGGAGCAATGTGAGGAGAAAGGAATCGCAACGCCTAGCGAATGTACTAGCGCCTGCCCCACTTGCACTGTATAGACGTCCATGTGTATCAAGCACTCAATGAGAGTGACTTCGAATTATTATCATTATTAACTCTTCAACGGCTTTGGTCTCACGTCGAATCCTGCAAATATCGAAATGGACCATGAATCACCACCTGTGAGGCCCGCTTTGTAAATGACCAGTTGTTACATGAGCCACAGATCCTGAAGCTGCCTATGTTTGCTCTGCTTTTGACACGGGCGATATCCGAAAAGGTTGACCAGACATCGTTCTTTGTCCTCCTTTGTAACGCCATTGATGTCACTGTCCGTGGATGTTATCCCCTCGGATAAACGATTTATCGTATTCTGTTCGGTCGTGGGAACTACAGATCCGTTCCGTAAGCTCGTTCGTTATTTTGATCTCCAACTCTGTCTTTCCTCTTGTTGGAGTGACGTGACTTGAGTCGTGCTTTGTTTCAGCTTATGCACGACTCAAGTCGATAAATGTTTGTACATCTTAAGTATTTTTCTTGAGGGAAAATTGATGAGGAGCATTATTTTCTGGTTCCTTTTTGAATAATGCGTTGATATAGGTGAATTTTGTTGCAAATATCCAAGTGCCATAAGTCATGTCACTGGGTGGGATTGATTGGTACTGGTACTAGAATACGAGTTGAATTCCATAGTTCAGGAGAGAGAGACTCAATCTATCCTGATAAAATTGCTCTCCTTGAGTTGGCTTATCTCAAAGATTGCGTAGTCTGTAAATAGGTCGAGTTACTAGCCTAAGTAAACGAATCAGGTGACCGCTTGTAACGCAATGTCTAGATGAGACTACATCCTCGTAAGAGCATTTCTAAAGAGGTCGCATGGCTTAATTTCATCTTCTGCTCTTATGTTAATTAGTTAAAATGCATTCTACAAACCTCAGAGGAAGGGCTTTCTATGCTTAAGAGTTTTGTTGATAAACAACGTGACACACGATGCAATAGACGCACCCAACGTGTGGTAACTGTGGTAACAGCCACTAATAGACATTTTAGGTACCTTAATTAACCCACAATGAACCAATACAACTGGCCGTGCTCCTCTTAAAGCAATCTACCCACCCGATGACTAGATTACGGCGCCAGCATTCACTCAAGGCACCCCCCCTTGGCACTGGTGACACGATAAACCTGTGATAGCCCGTCTTAATCCACCTTTAGTGCATTGAGAAATCAAACACGCAGCGACTTTGCCAACTACTACCTGTATTTGCAATAATGTTAATCATAATTATCGTTAACATTCTAACAATAATTATCATTATGCTTATAATTATTACAGGCTATCCGGCGTGTAATAATTATAAACCGAGGCGATTGCTTCTGACATTGTGATAGAAGTACGGATATTCCTGAGCTCATCTTCTGTCTTCACATACACTATCGAAACTGGTGAGTTTGGAAGTTGTCTGATAGAAAATGTCCTGATCGTGACCACAGTTGGGGGTGGGGGAGGAGGAGGAATTTGGACAGCAGAGGATTCCTTGTCATAACGTTGTAGCTAAGGTGGAAATGCACGTCTCCTAAAAGGGTTTGCCGCGAAAAAGCGCACACATTAACACCAGCAAGGTGTGCATTTGGTGGGGACAGAAAAGGGAGCCACACTCACGTTAGTAGATAGTTGGCACGCTAATGATCACAGGTCCTATTCACACTGTTGCTCCGGGCAGGGGTTGAAGAAGCTACCAAGCATGGCTCTTTGTTCAGACTGCCCCAACGACGGCGACATCATGCATTTGGTCACCACATCTTCCATACAGCCGGCGTCATACTCCGATTGCCGAAGAGGCTCAAAATCCGACAACAATTCGCCTATCACAGATTCATCTACATTGAAACAAAAAGGCAACTTAAAAACGAAGTTAATAATAATGATAGTAGAGTTGAGTGCTAATTACCAATTTCATAATTTTCATCATGACATCGGGATGATATCGGATTATTGTAGACATTACTTAGATTGGGCGATTGAACATCGTGAGATCTGCGGGAAAAGAGAACCGACGATAAAATCAGCAGAATGTGAGAATATTTAACCGAAAGAAAACCAACAACCTTGAAGGTAATTTAGTGAAATTAGACTCGATTGCACTCGTCTCGTTTGGGTCCATCTCAATATTAGTCAGTCCCTCAATTGGAGAGGAGATCGATGGTTCAATGTCAGAGAGATGATCACCGGGAGAGCCATAGTGACCAGATTCATCCTGTAATAATCGAAAAAGAGCACTTAAGAAGCGCTCTGAACGAAAACAATGTGCTAGAAGAGGAATCTCCCACATTTCAAGAAGCAATACCAGTTTAAAGGCGCTCTTAAGTTACTCGAATCTGGCCTGCTCCAGTCGAATTTACAACTGATTCCCAAATCACCCACGGTTCAAGGACTAGTTTTCCCTCTCGGTCCGAAGAACCTGTTCGTGCCGACTCACCGCTCCCCTAGATGCCTCTACAAGGCGTCAGAACATCGAATCGACCTAGAGACCAAGCAAATTCGCGGAATGCCAGCCACGATTTCCGCCTACTCCGTCAACATCGATGGCAAGTGTAGAAGCCAAGGCCACAAGGGTGGCCAGTGCAACCAAAGCAAACCAGAAAACCACACTTCAGGACTCAAACGATCTACATTCGACCCTGTAGATGCGGAATAGCACCACCTCCATTAGGTTCTAATTGAATTGAGGCTCTAACATCAGTGGAATTACTACCGATTTCTGCATAAAGAGGGGCTTAGTATGTACTCTCGGGAAAGGGATATCCTGGGGAACCTCAGAAGGGATCGCAGTGTTGAGAAGGTCGTTAAATTCATTGTCATACGGATTGAAAAACTGGTCCGCGTCCAGTCGTGGGCGTTTTCGTGAAGAACAGGAGGGACTTTGGAGTGCCAAACATGGGGTCACGCGTTTGAGGACATTGGAAGTTGATGAGCCACCTACTAAGCGGTCCAACATCGCATAAATTCGTATTCATGACAATACCCAATACAATCAAGAGCATACAAACCTGAAGGGCCATTGCCTATCGCAGGAACATGGGATTGACCAGGCCTTATTTTCTTAAGCTCCGGATTTGACGCTGCAAGACGAGAACCGTCAGTTGAAACATTAGGGATGACGTTGTATTCCAAGGAGCGGTTAGTAGCATCCACTGTGGTTGTGATAGCAAGTTTACGGGGAATCAAACGGAGAAGTAGACTCCTGACACGAGGTCCTCCTATAGCTGATATGACTTGGAATAGCTGCAAGTAAAAACACCAACAACTTACAGTTCTTATGATTTTAGACTGTTGGCTAGTAGTGTATTGCAGCTCGTTCAATCGGCGGATTATGATGTTGTTTTCAGTTCGAAACATTTTCAATTGATGGCTGTGAAAGTCTTGGTTGGATTTTAACTCATGAATCATGCGATCGAAATGCGAATTTTCCTTCGAAGCGAGACCAAAATTCACATTCGCTGTGTTTTTATGTATGTTAAATGTTGATTGCTTTCGTTGTATAAATTTGGTTAAGTCAACATTGTCTCTTTGAAAATTAGGGTTGTGAAACTCCATAGAGTCAGGATCAGTGGGATTTGGTACAAGAGAATCATTGCGATTAACTTTTCGAAAGCCATCTAAGACGTAGAAGGGAGTAAAATAACTTACACATATTCAGCTGCCGTATGAAGCTTTGTAGATTGTTATGTTTAAAGTACTGGTGCAATAAATCTTTGGCAAAACGATTGGGGTCCCTTATATGGAAGCTTTGACCAGTCTACAAGAAATTATGAATAAGATTGATGAGTTACATCATTCCAGTAGATTAGTTCATCGGTTTCGGGGTTATCGACCAGCCTTCTCAACTTTATTAAGAACGGGGGCGTAGCACCCAGACCACCGTGCATGACTAAACAGAAGTAAATCAGACACCTTTTAAATTTTGCGCCACAACGGCAAGTACACTTTTGAAGCCTGTAAACAACTCTTCTTCTCCACGAAATGAAGCATTCATCCCCCTAAAAGTTCACATTTTCCAAACCAAAACTAATTTATCACTTACACGAGTAAAATAAAGAGACTTTTATCTACTAATTCATATCAATTTGGCAAGCATACCTACAAAAGAAAATCACATAAACACTCTCGTAATACTATAAGTTTTGATAAAAATGCTTTATGATTTGTTCATTGGCAGCGTCACCCAAGAATATTGCATCTCAAGCATTACTGAGATGGTACCGTAAAACCTAGTTATCTTTTCAAAGATTTTCATAGATCGACTATTAAAATAACTTCTTGGCATTTTCACTAAAGTTGATACTGAATTTTCCGGTAGAGGTAGGCGTTTGACTTTAAAGCTTCCAGGTTTGATTTTCCTGTTACTTTTCTACACGCTACAAGATGATATGTATTGTTAGCTGATAGATTGGATTATGACACGAATGCGAGCATAAGCGATGATATTTTCAAATCCTTTCCAGTAGAAAATATCGTAAGTAGGTTGGTATGATATTATACGAAGAATATTTAGGCACACACAGTAGTGACATGGGGCCTTTGTTCCAAGTAAAATCCTCTTAATTCAATATTTGTCTCAAAACACGATTAGAAAATGTCATTGGCTTGTCCATTCTCAAGAAATCGAACTTACAGAATGGCGGTATAATTGCGGTTCTTTGGCGCGTCTCTGTTGCTAATGGAGTCTGTTTCTAGGAAACTTGATTAAGAGCTTGAAATTTGTAGGGTTTTTACATATTTTTAATACTTTTTGCGGGAATATCCCCATCGAACCCTTTCAGCACTTTTTTACGTGAATCAGCAACTCCGCAGAGAGCTGCTGACCAGTGAATTCAATCAAAGCAAATTCTTGCCCCGGAAAAAGCATCTCTTCACACAGCTACTCAGATTCATAAAAAAACTCGGCCCACTGCACATACGCATCTGTAGGTGGTATAAACTACAGCATTCCCATCACATGCTTCTGATCTTATATTTGGGAGGAGTTTAGGCCTAATAAGATGTTAATTCTAATACTCGAAAAACGTGGTACTGTTCCATACCCAAACCAATTACTACCTCCTTCTGATAGAATCATTTCACCCGGAATACCATATTTCCTGGAAGCAAGCGTTGCCTGGACAAAAGCATTCCAGAAAGTGGGACAGAAACCAGTGATAAACGTTCCAATTGGCTGACAAAAGGTGGTGACTTAAACCCGCTTAGAGGAATTTACCTGTCAGTGATCACCACAAGGACTAGCGCACTCCTGATTGCGAGATAGAGTCAGATTTCCCCCCTCCAAAAAGAACAATCGTTTACACTACCCCGCTAGCTAAAGCTATGGATGAATAGGTTATGACAACGACCTGGGATTAGGATGACATTTATTACAGAAAGGGTAGATAAATACGAGGCCAATTTAACAGTGAATGGCGCACAAATCTGTACAAAGCGCCAGTACCGGTAGGGGGACTCTGTTATCACGATTCCTTCATTCTCTCAAACCAGTCGGCCAAAATGCACCTTTTTTCTCACTGGGTTGTTTCCCGAGCTCAAGGGCTGTTCGCGGCGTTGTCCTGGTAGGGCGACGGGAACGGTGAGGGACCAAAGAGCTTCTCAAAGATGTCCGCTTGCTCGTTGGAAGGCGATAAAACAACCTCCTCCAAGGTATCTGCGTCTCCACCGAGCTTCTGTTCTAGGGATCCATCTAAAGCGATTTTGGAATTTGGGGCCACATTACCTTCTTCGTTCCAGGGAAAGACATCGCTTTCAGCCGGGTTGTCGACATTGGCCAGCATAGGTGACTGGGTAGTAGGAGATCTACAGTCGAGAAAAAATAGGATGAGAAGGCGTGAGAGTAGGGGAGGCGGACTATGGGCCAAAGGACGGTAAAACCTCATTTGGGTGACCACAGGCTGGGACATGCGGCGTCGAGGGGAGAATTTTGTGGGATTGGATTTCCTCCCACGTCTACGAGGCAGCTGCCGTTGCTGCTGGTGGGTATAGGCGACGACAGGCAGAGGTTCAATTGCATTTGATTCGTTCGAATTCTCCATCACCATGTCCGTTAGACCTTCGATTTGAAAGATGGAGGGTTCAATGTCAGACAAACGACAGTCGGGCCCATCGTTGGCCGAATCTTCATCGAATTGATTGGATGATTCGTCCTGAAGGTATAAAACACACACAGGTAGGGAGAAAAATTAGTCGAAAAATATACGTCTTTTCGACGCAGAACTATGCCACCTGGGATAACCGCCATTCCTTGGACTCAAAGAAACCGATATAAGGAGATTAGGCAATTACTGGCTTCGAAACAGTCGTAATTAAAAAGCGAAAAGGAACAGAACCTTCAACGAGACAATTTCCTCCTAACAGCCATATTCTACCAAATAAGCCCCAAGACCCCACTTTTCAAGAAACAATTCCGGTTTTAACAGCGCCACATTCTGTTGCGATTACCAATTCACCTCCCTCACAGACAACGGTTTTAAAAATTAAGTTCTCGTTCCGTTCGAAAATTCCGGAACTAACTTCCATTGGTTCTCAACTAATGGCTACCTTGGACAAAGAACCGAAAACCGTCCAGGAACTGGCTGATGCCTTCATGAGGTATCCGAACATGGTTGGGGATACCGAATCGATTCTGAGAAAAATACAAACCTTCGAAAATTGTCAGCCACGATTTTCAGTGCCCCCGAATTTCAGGGGAAGCAGTTACTGCTGCGATTTTCAATTTAGCTCCCTAACAGACGAAATATGAAGAACATTCAGGACCCAGTAAATTCTCTGCAGAGACCAACTAGAACCCCACTAGACTTTAACTGGATTTGAAAACAGCACAATTTGCGCTGATTTCTGGACAAAGAAAGGCTTAGTAATTACCCTTGGATTGGAGACATCCTGAAGAACCCCTGGAGGAGACGCAGTGTTGAAGGCGTCGTCGAAGTTCTCGTCAAATGGAATATCGAAAAGGTCCCCTTGACCATTGTGGCCGGGAGTGTTGTCGAATCGAGACCGTTTGCGTGACGAAGAAGAAGCAGAGCCTTGAAGAGCCAGATATGGCGAAACTTGTGCGATGGCAGTGGAAGTTGATGGGCCTGCAAGGTCCTCTAAGTGAAGAAAACACAAAACATATAGGATTAACACTACGCTGCAAATTACATCAGAAAAAAACACCAGCATACGCACCCGGAAGCCCACTGCTAATTGTGTGGAGCTGAGAAGGGTCAAACACCATTTTCTTTAGCTCCGGGTTTGACGCCACTAGACGAACACCTTCAGAAAGAACTTTCGGATTGATATTGTACTCCAAACATGAGCGATTTGCGGCATCTACTGAGTCAGTAATGGCGAGTTTCCGGGGACTCGAACCGAAGCGTAGCCCCGTGCCACGAGGTCCTGTGAAAGCAGATATCACATTAAAAAGCTGCAAATAAGTACATCTGCAACTTACTGTGCTGATGAGGGTAGATTGGCGGTTAACAGCGTCCTGCAGGCGGTTGATTTGACGAATCATTAGCTGATTTTCCGTGCGAAGTATATTGATTTGATGGCCGTGAATGTCTTGCCTTGACTTCATTTGACGGAGTGTTTGCGCCAACCGGGGATTTTCCCTAGCAATGAACACACGATCAACATCGCCCCCGCAAGTAGGGTTTTGACGAACATTTAGGGTCTCTGTATTGTAACTTGGCTGCTTCCGCTGTATCAAATTCATTAAGTCGACGTTGTCTCTTTGGAAATAAGGGTGGTGGAATTCCATATTGTCGGGGTCGTTGGGATTTGCAACGACCGAATCGTTGCGATTAACCTTTCGAAAGCCATCTATAGCTTAGAAGCTCATGAACAAACTTACACATATTCAACTGCCGTATAAAACTTGTCATATTACTGTGTTTGTAGTACAAATGCAAGAGATCCTTCGCTAAACGATTTGCATCTCTAATATGAAAGCTTTCACCAGTCTAAATTGAGAATAATCCGTTAAATCGTCAACTTGCATAATCCCAGTGGATAATGTCATCGGTTTCGGGGTCATCTACCAGCCTTCTCAACTTTGTTAAGAAGGCAGGCATGCTACTAGGGGAACTGTGCATGATACCATAAAGGAGGTGGGCGAAAATGTCGTACCCAGCGGCTTAATTGTTTACGCCACTTTGTGCGGTCAAACAACATCACCTCCTATTATTGCCAAGGAAAGAAATCACAATATTTAATATCAATAGCAAGTTAAGTAAATGTACAATGTTACGAAAATTTTACAAGTGGGATTTTGATCCTGCTAATGGACATTAGTTTTTGAAATAACCGAAATCATCTATATACTAATGTCTTAAGTTAATTTAGTAAGGAGCTTCCAAAAATTTCGGTCTTGCTAAAGGAGCTTTCGTTCGGAGCGTAATTCCTCAACCTTGATTGTAAATAAGTAGCTTTTTAAAATATTTTAATAAACACTGAATGCTAAATTTTATTATAGAATACAATAAAAAATGCATTATTTGATTTAAAAAATCATCGGAAATATGATTACATAAATGATATCACTTAGGTCACAATTGATGCCAAGGCCGACTTGGGGATTTTTGGTGTGTAGTAGCAGGTATTGGGATGTCTTCCTTGGCAAGTCTTAATGGTATTGAGGATCATTTGGATCAAGTAGTTTACCTTTTTTCACTTTATTTAAGGGATATAATGGTTCAGCTACTGTTCACTGTCCTAATTTTCATTTGCCCAATTCTAAGGGCTCTTTCGACGCAGAATGGCTGAATGACATGAATACATTGATTAGCATCTACTCTGACTTGTTGGCGTGTCCTCTTGAGACATTTTGGTCAAAAGTGGGTGGTCTTATTTGCAAATAATTTTTTAGGTAAAATCCGATAAATCTATTTCAATATCGATTGTTTCATTCATGGAAAAGTTCCAGAGGTATGCTATTTAACAACTAATTCTCTTAGAAATTTCGCAAGTCTAGCTGTGTCGCCGCAAGCTCTCGATGTATTTACACAGCTGTATTTCCTGGTGCTCTTGGTATTGCACAGAGTCTCAGAATTATCAGATCCTCGGGTATGTGAGTTGTTAGTTTTTCTCATTTTTTTAAAATTCAGACCGTGTCCAATCGTGAGACCGAAAAAAACGCCTTCGCAAATAGCCTCCTCGACATTCCCATGCTGATTGATGTGTCCTTTTTGTACGGGAACGCATTCCCTGATATCGTATCTTCAATTTTACGATCAGTTCTATGTCCTGGCAGCAGCTTGTCTGATAATGTGATCCTGGCAATCCAGTGCACTGTCCAAGTAGGTGTCTTGTTGGTTTCCCACCTTTCCAGGCTCTTGAAAAAGTAGAATTAGGCGTTTCTCAGTGGCAATTTGATGATCCGCAACAGTTTGTATCATCAGGAAGTGACGCCATTAATACCGTTTCCTCCACCATTGAGTATATTTTGGAAACAAGCAAGTCCCTCGGTGTCTTCCTCTCCTTCCTAGGCCCCATAAACCCCTCGATTGCAGAGATCGCCGTCCAGCAAAAAGTCGTTTCGAGGTAGGCTCTGATTTCTGCCAAAACTTGACATGACGTCTGCCCTTTTAGCTTAGCCGATTTCTACAATACCACGATAATAGCCATACGCGATCGTATTCTCCGTAGTATGACCTGGAGTGCCACGTGAGTTGTACCTTAATTATTTAGTTTAGTTTTTGACTTTGTTTCAATTGGTTAAACGGGGTTTATGTTAGTCTGACATCACATTACACATTTAAGAGTAAATCTTCAGAAGCATGTATCACTTCTCGCGAACAGTTTCGTTCTCTTTTCAGTGCTTAGTTGGATGAATTTTTTTTTCTTTCCATTTGTACATCGGTGGTTACTCAATTTTCCTTCACATTGCCACTTCTGAGATTCACCGGTGCTCAACGGCAGGCGCAAAGACTATTGTTTGGAAACTTCCGTAAAGCTGACGTTACTCTTTCGTTTTTTAACGACTGTCCTTCGGGTCGTTGATGACGGAAAACTAACAATCGTGGTCAAATTTCTATGATAGTGCTTGACAGGGCCATGGTCGCGTCTAGCGTGGTGTCACAGTTGCTCTCTAGGCGCCTGAATCTTTGGGTCTGTGATCAAGGGCTCTTGGGTTACTACTTAAAGTTGAGTCTTAGAACGGTCGCCAAGTACGTTGTAGAGACTGGATGCTGCAGAGGTATTTGGCTCTGAGGGTGTTGTGGAGGCGTAGACCTCAAGTCTATCGCTAATTTTTAGGGGTTGAGACTCCACTTGTTCTCCGCAGTGTCGGTGTACGTTTGCCACAGACAGGGAAATGAGACAAGTACCACGGAGACTGAGCTGAAGCCCTTCGTCTGCCCTGCGCGGAGTCATGTCACTGAGGTTGCTGGAACTTGGTCTGGCCACGGCGTCTAATGCACAGGTGGCCAGATGTGAGGTGTTGAGGGTTTAAGGGCATCGAACAGGCTCTCTGTTTGCAAGTTATGCCTGCTCGCAAGTGCCTAGTGAATCACAGATGACGTGCAAATGGAACCATTGCTGAGACGTTAAGTGCGTCCGAATCAGGTGTGTGGCTGAAGGCCTTTGGGCTGAATCAATTTCCCTTGCCTCAATAGGTTTCACCAGTCTTCAACCCTCGAATTTTTATCTTCTAACCTCTCCATTCTTTTACAGGACAAAAAGCGAGCTTTTGAACAAGTTGACGGCCGCAGCTTCAGCGTTGGCGAAACTGGTTCGAGTGGGCCTCGTGGAACCGGGCCTGGTGAACAGGATCCTCCACCAGGCAAATGCCAATTCCATGGAGGCTGTGAACACCCTGATTGACGTGATGGCAGAAATGCTCAACTACCCCGAGTGCGTTTCAACCCAGGACTGTGCTGGTTTAATGTACCTGTTTGGCCCCTCAATAACCAGTGTGCACTTATCTTAGGTTCGCGAAGGCTTTCGACATGCTCTACCCTATCGTCGATGACATCAATCTCATCCGGGAAACTGTCAGCTCTAAAAATATGTACGTTTCAGACTGAAGATTGACGATTGGGGTTTATGCGGCACTACGTACAGGTGTTGGACAAAATAGTGGAAACACCTTGAAAAATCGGCAAACACTTGCGGTAATTGCGGCCTCAATTCTCCGAGGTACTGATTCATTCAAATTGCGAATTGTTGGTTCCAAAGGAGTTTCAGCTCATCCTTCATTTGAAACACCCTCACTCACTTTTTTGGAGACGATGGAGACTTCATACTTGTATCTCTAAAATCGACCACGATGTGACGAGGCTTTCGAGCTACCACAGAAACAACAGGCTCCTGCAATACCCCTAGCAAGACCGAAGGTCGCTGAAAGACGCTGGAGGCCAGTGTAGTGTCTTCGATTGCAGATGTGGGTTAACCCGCTTCATCGTAGCCTTAAATGGCCGATTGTGGGCGGATTGGTTGGAGTGGAGCACTTCCTGGAAACCGGGAGATCGCATACGCATTGTTGATCGGTTTGTGAGCCAGTTGAGGAGGCTGGTAGGCGTCAATTCGATTGAGATGCTGTTAGGCTTTGGAATTAGGTGGTTGAAGATCAACGATGGCTTGTATGAGGGGGAGCTCCAGTACTAGAGGGACGTGTAACGGTTTGGCATCAGTGGTGATTCAGTGTGTGATCTGCTGGACACCCTACTCATCCTCATTTTCCTGTTTTAGCGACAAGAACCAGTTGGACTACCTGCAAGACGCCTTTTCTCGTCTCTCAGTGGAGGCCACCGCTGAGCGAAATCAAGGTGGCAGTGTTGAGAGGCCAATCGAGGGTCCATCTTCTCCACTACCTCCCTCGGTGGGAGAAATGCTTTCCGCTGCTCAGCGGGCCAAAGAAGAGGAGGAGAAGAAGACTTCGAATCAGGATGACCCGCAACCCCGACCCGGTCCTTCACGCCCCCCTGAATTCATCGCCGTCAAGGCTGTCCTCCCCGACACAGATGATGACCTCATTGTGGTACGTCTTGCAACAGAACTGATGGATTTCCCTCCTCTGCAGGCGATTTGACGCTTGGATTGTCCATTTTAGCGGTGCCTGCAGCACTACAATAACGATTCTCAGGCCGTCATCTCTGGCCTTCTGGATGGATCAGTCCCCTTAGCGGTCACTTGCCCTTCCACTATCAGGTATGCACTCCTCCCTCGGGTAAATTGTGGCATTTTCATTGATTTAGGGACCTTAAAGCTTGCTCCTCTTCTCTCTCCCACTTCTTAGCCAATCAGCCGTGAGCTTCGAGGCTGGTAACCTATGGCAGGGCAAAAAGTGTGGGGAGGACCCCCTAGCCCATGGTCTCTCGCGGGAGGAGCGCAATCGTGTGGCCCAGTTGGCCGTGAGTGTGTGGGACGATGCCGACGACGACCGCAATGGAACCCTCATTGGGGGGCGCTTCAACTACGGCGATCCCTACGATGACCAGACAGACGAGGTGTCTGCCTTTCCCGTGGGGAGACACAAGGACCTCCTCTATGACGGTGAGTCGTCGTCGTCGTCGTTGGACCGCAATTGAAGGGCTTGGCTTTTTCCCTGAGTCGATTCGGGGACCTTTTCGGCCGAAAGACGCTGGTGATCCGAGTAGCGTTTGCGGTTGTAGGTGTGGATGGACCTGGTTCACCATGGTCGTATTGAAGGACTCGTTTTCTTATGCGTCTCCTTTAATCTGGTGTAGTAGGCTGTGGGCTGGAATAACCGGTACTAAAAGGGTAATGCCAGGAAGGAACTCTGGTAGATTGTAAGATGATTAGCAGTTTTCAAATCGTTTCATCTTGTAGATCACCTGATTTGGTACTCGAAGACGTTGGAGCATTGTTGAAATCATCGGGAAGTGGACTATCTTTTCCAAGAACTTCGGGCTCCTTTGTGTCGGTTGCTAATCTTTTATCAAATTGTGGGAGTGATTATCAGGAAGGAAGGAAGGAAGGGAAAAAAGTAGTTTTTTACTTGTTTGATTTTAAGAAGTACAATTTTCCGTTGCTGGATGTTAAAGATGAGTCATCTAACCTGGAAAATTCTACCCTCTAGACGAGTACGACGACACATTCGACGTGGAGGTTGGCGGTGGTTTGGAACGAGCAGATTCCGAGCCTGAGGAAGAGGAATTAGACGGCTTACCTTCCACCTCCACCACCATCGTCGCTGCGGAACCTGCCAGAGACTTCCACGGCCGCTCTAACCATGTTGCTAGGGGCAGGGGTCAACCACGAAGAGGAACCCGTGGTAACAGACAGAAGAACCGCTATTATCGTCAACAGCAACCACCTCAAAGTGTGGTGAGTAGTCTCTGCCTCTCTACAGGGCTTCGTCTGGACCGTAACCTTTTTTATCCTTCCACGTTTTCCTTACCTATTTACGTGTTGCTTTTTCCGTCATTTAATCGCCTCAGTTTAAGTAATCTCAAGAATTGTCAAATCAGCACTGAACTCTCAAAATACATTGTTCAGTAGTACGTCAATCATGCACTGTCTTTATTCAGGTCTGATAGCAATGGTCGGTTGGACATATTGTCCTTTAAGTTTCTTATCTATTTCATATGGCTTATAGAAAAAGAAGTATAGTTGTTAAACGCCTGTTGTTGTCGTTCATTGATTTGCAATCTCAGTATCGCATCCCTTGAAAACGCCACCTAGAAAACCGTAGCCATCCCTCTTTGAGTCCGCTCAAATCAACTGAATCAACAGTTCTCCATTTACCCCTAATCGGCCACATTTTTACGAAACCAGTGTACTTTCCTGCTTGTCTGTTGAATATCTTACCCTTTGTGCATATTAAAAAACTTTAGGCGTTGCAATTGAGCTTAATAAATCTTTTGCTTTCTCTCACAGGAGTCGGAGGAGCAACCACCGGTGAAGAACGTCCTCAACATCGAGCATCCCGAAGAAGCGCGCCAACGCCGTCAACAGGCAGCTCTTGCCAAGCGAGTAAGTGTCCACAATCACCACCTTTGTTTCTTTTTAATTCCGAGAGGGAAATTTTACTGCCCCTAACCTACCGTCGGTGAGGGAGTTAAGTCGTGGCTGTCTTCGCGGGCTCGATTTTTCTCTAGGTCGATTCGGCGTCCTCAGGCTGGAACAACTAACCCTCCGTTTTGAGCGCTAGTTTAGCGCTTTCTAGGAGAGCCGTGGGTTGTCAAGAATGGAGGCTGATTTCGGATTCTTGAGACCAAAAAACTGGGAAGTGAACTGGAAATAAGGGCAGAGTTTGTTGACTCTGCTCCTAAGCCCCGGTAAGAGGCTTCTTCTGGGAATTCAACGGAGACTCACCGATAGGGAATAGTCTGGTTAATGTGGATGACTTTTTTTGAAGCGTGCGGTCTGTGTGACGTAGAAGTCGAGTTTTCGTTTAATCTGGAAGATCGGCCGGCTTTATGACGAGTATCGTTGATGGCATCATGCAAACCACTTTCTGAAGAGGAATGCTCGATTAGCGGAATGCCTGACAAGATCTTCAATATCGTTCGCCGCTGCTTTCGTCCGTGCTACCTCAATAAAAATTGTTTAGTCCTTACTGTCGAGAATCCGACGGAGATTCTCGTTGGAACAGAGCTAAGAAAGTCAAAAATGTCCAACAGGAACCGGTTTCTGTGTTCGGATCCAAGTTTCACCGGAGACGTCCACCCTGTGAGTAGTTCTACCCCTTTTCGCTCTTCACCTGCTATTGATGCTCGTCGGAGTAAACACCCAATCTCCTATGTCGGTGTCATGGACGGTCTCGATGAAAGTGAGAGTCATGGAACACCGACTAAACACAGGCTTACGGGATAAACGGAAGTCACGACTGGCACTTTTCTAGGAGCATGCCTCTTCCCTAGGTCGATTCAACGGCCTTCTCACTGGTACTACGGACCCTGCGTGTTATGAAGGCATCAGCCAGTTACTGAACAGTGGTTTTGGGTTCTTTGCCAGGGCTCGAACTAAAATTGATTCTGGCTTCTTGAGACTTAGAGCAGAAATCAATGCTCTAGGAGCGTCGACGAAAGTCGGAGCTTCCCTCTGGCTCCATCGAGATTCGGAGACACCGAGACTTATCTCGAGAGACGTTGTTTCTTGAAGCGTGTGAGGTCCGTGGGCTTCTTAGGAACTATGTGTAATTCTTGTCACGTCGGCGTGGGAGACACTGTTTTCATCTAGAATATCTACAGGTTTCAGGCATTGCAAACCACCGATTGAAGCTACTTACTGAAGATGGCCACTCGAATAGCGAAATATGTTTGACAGGATCTTCGGGATCCTTTATATGAGTTTTCAAAATTCTCAAAAACACGGAAAGGGATGTTGGAGATCGTTACGCGTCTGTCCTAGGTAACAATTAAAAGTAATACCCTAATTATCTGGAAGGGTGAACAAGGTGAATGTTTTAATAGTTAGAAATTAAGTACTATATTCTTCCGTAGATATTTCACTCGTCTCCTTGAAGAGTTTCCTCCCTGTAAGATCTTGTTCCTGGAGACGGTAGAGGTGGGGAAGTGCCTATTCATTCTTCCTTTCTGGAATTCGGTGAGCGTTCTATTTTGGGACCACAGGGGAGGAATTAAGTACGTCAGAAGTTTCCAACAGAAACGTTGGTGTCTGTGGTTCTCGTATTGGATCCAAGTTTCACCGCCGGTGTTCCTCCTCGTAGAAGTCTCTGTTCATTTTCGCTCTTCAACTACAACCGGTGCCCACCTGCGATCGTTTCGGACGTCGCGCTAAAACATCCGATCTCATAAGTTGACGGTATCGGACAGTCGCGGTAAAAATGGACGGAAGTCGTAGCTGCACTCTTTGAAGGAGGTCTATTCGGCGTTACGATGAACCCTCCGTGTTGGGCACTAGTTTGGCTCCGTCAACTGTATTCCGATGCCTTATGAAGACCTCAGCCAGTTCCTGCACTATCGTTTTGAAACCGAGAACTAAAACAAGTGCTCTTGAAGAATCTGAAGTCGGATCCGTTAATCCTATACTTCCAGAATTGGGGAAGAGAATGTTCGATGTTACTCGTTGATCGCTCGTTTCGCTTGGGAATGGGGGGGAACAGGGTAGAGTTTTTAATAGTTCGAATGTTCAAAATGCAATTTTTCCTATCTGTGACGCTTTTGGGAAAAATATTGCGTACACTTTCAGAGGTCATTGAAGGTCGCACACACGTACACTCTTGGTTGACGAATTTTTGACAAACGCGTTCCTACCTAGCTTCGTCCAAATTAGCATCTGACTTGGTTTTTTTGGGAAATGGAATGATGGAAAGCGATAAATCAACATAATGGCACGCGGTCTTTCGCAATCTCTGTTTACTAGGCTTGGAGTAAACAGCTGTTGCGTTTCGTCAACTTTTCTGTGATTCCGTAACTCCTCCGCCAGAATTTTTCGCAGGTTTAAAAAAGGGCAAATTCGATGGACTAGGAGTCGACACGGTTGCTTTCGGCTGACCGCTCTTTTTAATAGGGTCTATTGCAGCCTTCTCCCTGAATTCGTGGAAGGGATGTTCTGTTCCAATTTTGTCCTCCTCGTCGTCTTTTATGTGGTTCCTAAAATGGATTCCACTGGGATTTTCGTTGGGACTTGGAAAATGCAGGAGGTCTGATGGACTCCACCATGGAGTGGTTTTTCTACCCCATTTTTAATTAAATTGTCAGGCTTTGGCTTCGTTAAAATCCCCCTCCTCCAACATGGTTCTTCGATTCACAACCCGCCAATCTATAAGTCTCGCACCCAGTAGCGTGTTGGTAGTAAATCCAAGTTTCGTTGTAAGAGCTATTTTCCATCGCCGAATACCACTTGTCTTTGTTCTCGCCGCATTCTCATACTTCTTCATCCTATGGTTCCTCGTCTCATTCGTCTTCGTCTTCTGCCTAAGTCCTCTTTCCCTTATATTTCCACATCTTCCGTCTTCTTACTTCCAGTTGTCTCCCTTGTCGTCTTCCTCTTATTCTCATTGTAGTGGAAACACATTGCAGCTCCTCCGTAGAATCAAGATTTGTGCAGCTCTCAACGAATTGTTTTTGTGAAAATTCTGATGTTTATTGAGCTCAGCAGTGGTTTTAGGAGCCGTGGTCTTGACGTCCTCCCTAACAATTCGATTTGAGAGAGTCCGACGGTCTGTCTCAGCCGACAACTTCGACGTTCGACCAGATGACTGCTGCTTTTCTGACGACGTTTTTCCTTCTCTGCTTCAAAGCAGCATTCCCGGGGGGAGCGGTCACTTTTATAACGTTATAAACACTTTTTAACATCTGCGAACAGTGAAAATAATACACTAAAAACATCATAATATGACATGTATCGACTTCTTACAACATGCTAAACGTTGTCAAAATGCATGGTGTTTCCACTATTTTGTCCAACGCCAAGGTATCGGTTTTCGATGGTTTGTATCACCTCTTTCTAGTCCATTTTCCCCTTTATTCTTCTTCCTCTTCGTCTTCCTTTTACCTTAATTTTCTTGAGAGCTTTAACCACTTTCTAAACGCCACAACTTCGGTCCAGTTCTCCGAGTTTCTATTTTTTCACAGGCAATGCGTCGCGGTCGAGTAACTCTCCCAGAGACTCGCGAGGTGCCAACTCAACCCTCTCGGCCCTACGTCGAAACCACCACTCCCACTCCCCCGATGGATACTGACGGTGCTTCCAGACGCTCTGAGTCCTTCGCTCCCGCCAACCCTCGACGAGGCTACGGACAGGGACCCCCACGGGGCGGAAGAGGTCGTGGAAGGGGGTGGTGGTAAACCACCTTTCAGGGGACAGGATAGCGGGGACGGGAACCTTCCCGAAGCCGCAGAGTCCGGTGGACCCCCTGATGCCTTCGCGAGGCGCTGGAAGGAACGCCGTGGCGGTGGTCACAATCAGCGCAGAGCGGCGGACAGAAAACGAATGCTCTAGGAACCCCAACAGATTTCGTTTGCATACCTATCAAGGCCACTTTTCTATAGTTTGCCACACCCCCCATTTGGGTTTCTTACAGTAAAGAAGAGGTTAAATTATAAAATATAATCACTCTTTTGGCTTCCTTTCTTCGGGATGGTGAGTATCAAGAAGCGTTCATGGAACATTAAACAAATTAATCTTCTTGCCTCCCCTGGGGTCACCGATCTATGGGATACTGTCAAGAACAAAACAGCGCTTAAGTCCCTCGTCTATTGAGAACGGTTAAACTTAAATTGAGGCGATTAGTTTTTATAGGGTAACAACTCTAGGCAAATAGCAGCTAAATTGGAATAAGAGCTGCCTATCTGCACAAGTTCAAGATAATTTCGTCAAGAACTTTCCTGACTGAATGAAGGGGGTGGGCATACGTATTTAACCCACAAAAACAGGGCGAGAGGAGGCAGCGTAGAAAAGGAATTTAATTTAAAAAGCCAGTCGTCATTCAAGCGCTCATAGGTATCTCAGGATAAACCAGCACTTTGCTATTCTTTTTCCTCGACATATCGCTCATCCTGTAGCATCGCTTCAATCTCCTTAGGATTGGACGGCTAAATTATCGAAATAACAGACAGTTATTTTAGAAATACCTGAACGTTGAGCTTTATATCCACGGCATTTTCTCTGGGTTTGTAGGAACTACCACATGGTGAAATCTGACATGGGAAATTTTTCACAACCAAGTCATAGTTCTTGCCTTTAAGATCACCTTTTCCGACGAAACTGAAGGTGAAACCCCTAGAATAAAGGATATGTAAACAAGGTGAAATTGCATACTTCTCAGAAATATTGCAATCAATATGACCGTTTGCAGCTTCATTGGGCCTAAACAGATGTTTGCTGATCCGAAGACCAGGTATTGCAATACAGTACTCGATGTGCTTATCAGTTGCCACAAAATCTGCACCAAAAATATAAATCAAATATAATGGATTGTACGCCCTTTTAGAGAAGAAAACTTAATGAAGGCTCACTGTATGCAGGGGTTTCGGAAGAACTGGAGCAAGCCATTCCCCAATAAAATGACTATTTACTGAGAGGTGCTGTAACCTTAAAAGCGAATACGCTTCACTGCGATTGGATAGAAGGAAGAATTGGCTTATTTTCAAGGTTATTATGTAACGACTCATTATTTTAACTCATGTTGAAATTATTTGATTCTAGAATCTAAAAGGATTTATTTATTTAAGATGGCTTATATTTAATAAAATTGGAAATAGACGCCGGCTTTAACCCTAAATTAAGTGTTAATGGCAATAACACTTTAGTCAAAAGCAAACATATCTGCAAACTATCGTTGTTCTGTCATAAAATATTGAATATATCATTAATTTGTTGGAGAATATGACATGGCAAATGTGTATACATATGCCAGTAGTGCTGATTGTCATGAAATAATCCAACTAATGAATTTATAGGAGTTCAGAATTTCTCTCTACGCAAAAACTTTTCAGCGTCTGGAAAGAAAATTACCAATCGCAGCTTTGGAAGCAGAGTGAGTAGCTTAGTTTTGTGACTAGCACTCAAAACCACAACTGTCACATAAATATCCCAAGTCCTCAAAGAACATTTAAAAACTTAAAAATATTAAATCCAGCTTCAAGGTATTTGTTGATTTATTTGAATTTATTTTTACATGTTATTATCGTGTTTAAAGCTAGTTTAATCGTGTCAAATAGGATCAATCCAGCTGAATGACTCTCGAACGCATTTGGATATTATGGACTCGGATGCTGTTTGTAGATTGCGACTTTTTTCGGGTCATTCATGGATAGATGTACAGGCCACATTACTCTTTGATGGTTTATTATTGGTTCCTTTGATTAATAAGCCGGACTTTGTTAAATACTTTACAAAAAACTTTGACTGCTCCCAAGGTAAGCTGATTGTTATCTCACTCTGCAGATATTGAATCCGGAAAATCTAAAATTGTTCATGTTTCTGTCAACGAAATTCATGGACTTGGCATCAGTATAAAAGGAGGGACTGACTTTGGAACACCCATAATAATCAGTAAAATTTTCAAGGTCTCTTTTTAAATCAGAAAATTGTTTTATTCATTCTTTACATAACTCTTTTCGTGTAAAATTAAAAAATTTTTAATAAGATATTTTTATTTCATTCAGGGTATGGCTGCTGATGAAAGCAAAAGGCTAAAAGTCGGTGATATTATTTTATCTGTGAATGGGACCAACATGCAATCCGTTACCCATAATGAGGCCGTAAGGATTCTGAAGAAAGCCGGATCAAACCTTGTTTTGGAGATCATGCCCTTGCATCAGAGAGCCTCCCTTGTTCAGAAGTATGTTTCCAATATTACTGAATTGTGGCCTCTTGAATTTATTATTTAGAGCCTTCTTAAGCCTAATTATATTAGGGGTTTTAATGTATTTAGCTAGTTGAACAATCTAGTTGGTAATTATTAAAACTTGACTTTAGTAAATGCTACAAAACAGACATTGGAAGGAAAGTTATTTCTTTCGTTGAAGCGGCAGTCGAGAGAAATAGATGACATATATCAGGCCACCGGAAGTGTGTTTAAGAGGGTTTACTGTTTATAACCCCCTGAGAAAATGGTTCAGCATTTAACCATTCCACCTAACAAATTTCAATATGGACTTAATTTTCTCTTGAGTCAGAACACGCTGAAGGAGTAATACAAAGCTCTAAGTCTTTTTTTACTTTACTTATGGCAGATTACTACTTTAAGGCTCTCCCCAAGATGGATGTACTACTCTGTATGAGTCGAGGAGAAGTTTGTACCAGTAATATAATACCAGTCTATACAGATAATAATGAAAGGTAACTAAATTATAGGCCTAGATAATCAGGTAATTATGATTAGAATTTTCCGAAGATTTGGAATCAATGCATGCAATCGATAAATGGCCTATTGAGGACTTTGCTCAGGACTCTGATTAGACGACGTGACGCTGAGTATGCGCCAGTTAAGAAGGAGGTTTGAATTTTGGGTCTCCCACGTTGATTTTACTCCCATACCTAGGTTACGCTATCTATCTACTAGAAAATGTTAATTCGCCTTGGTAAAACGAGAATTGGGGGCATCATCACAAGGGACAACCGAAAGTGTTGACCTCAGAGTCTTTTCACACCGCACACCTGATTGCTTGCCCGAATTTCCCCGATTTATCAACTCCGTGCATTACCATAACTCTTGGGTCAGGTGTTGACCGATAATTACGGTCAACGAAATCACCCCTATGGGGTTGAGTCTGAACCTTAAGCAATTAAGGATATTACGGGGTTTTTTACAAAATAATGGGAACACTTTGAAGAAACTACAAGATATATTTTAATATGGTATTGGTGAGGTATTGATTGATACAAATTGTGAATTGTTTCCCAAGGGATTTTAACCGTTTCTTCAGTTAGAATAACCTCACCAAGTTCTTTTAGAGACGGAGGGGATAGACAAATTCTGGAGATTTCTACTCCACCTTGAGACATTTGCTGTCTTTGAGACTAGAGGTTTTCTAATTGGCGATCATCAATGCTGGGAACTGAGTTCTGTAGGTGTTCATTGAAGAGCTCTGTAGTGATTTGATTATCCGTGGTCTAGCGATCCTCTCTGACAAATCAATTTAAAGGAGCTTCGACTTTCGGCCAGTCCTGTGCGTTTCTAAAGACGCCGTCTTTCTTTCTCTCAAAGGCGGCAGTAATTCGTTTTGAGACAGTACCTCTTAAAAGTATTCTAAGAAGCATTGGGTCTATCATTCCTATAAGGTTTTAAACGTTTTTAAAATCAAAAAAAAACATTCACTTTAAGTAAACATATTAAATAGCAAAAAGTATTAAAATGTGTCAAGTTTTAATTTTTTGCAACATGTTTAAATATTACGAAGCCAAAGTGTCAGGTGTTTCCACTATTTTGTCCCACACCTGTGTGTGGTTTCCGTTGAAACGGTAGAGGAAGGAGTGACGAGCAATGCTATGACCACAAAGTCAGTCTTAGAAGTGACGATTGACTAGGATTGATAGGTTGTTTGAGAAGTAGACGAATTGGAAGGGAGATGTGGAATCTCCCATAAACGTGGCACAAATGTCATGAAGCACCACCGATAAGCGATCAAACCAGTCTAAATGCTTACTAGCAGGCAATGTGAAACATATTTAAGCTAACGAATCCGTTGTGTTTGAAGAGAATCACAGAAGCATCGGATTATCCGCTCTGATCTCGTCAACACTCGCATCGCATCAATAATAAGAGCCCAAGATAAGAGATAAAGAGTCCCCGTACCAGAGGGAGAAGGCATGACTCCCTTCTGGAGTGTTTATGAGGATGGCGTTTAAGTGTAACTGGCCAATTAGGTTATGACCAATGCAACCTATCCTAGGGGTTATTCGAGGAGAATACACCCACGCTAATTAGCTACGAAGGTATCACCTGGTTAACGATAGGATAACACTATCAGGTCACCGTAGGGTCACCCAATTTCCCTCACCAAGACTGAAGAGCCCGCAGGCCCGTTTAGCGTCTGCGGTTGCTGGTGTGGATGGGGCTCATTTCCTAACACGTCGCCTTTGAGGTGGTATAGGAGGATTGATTGGAATGAAGGACTTCCTGAGGCAGAGATGCTGTTGAGTTGGGACTTTGACGAGTCGAATAAGTGTATTTTGCTTCCAGTCTGCAGAGCAAGGCGTCGGCTTCGCCTCTCGAATCAAACTCCCCCAACACCACCATGACGAACATGTCCACCTCCTCGCAAATCCAGCTTCCTCTCACACTGAGCCTACGTCTCCCGCCGACGGGAGCATCGACAGGACTGTGGAAATGCCCGAGGCCGAGGCGACGAGCAGTGCTGTATCGAGATCTTCTCGCCTGATCTCACCAACTCCCACGTCTTCTGTGCGGGCTCCCACAAGGTTGCCAGTGTCTGGTTCCGGTCCCTCACTCGTCACATCACCATCCTCAACCAAATCCACCTCCGACAGCTCGCGAATTCCCTCACCAACTACCAGGTTAGCTAGTGTTGTAAGGATTGGTGCATTGTCTCCGGATACCGCAGTTCTTGGACAACCATACGACGATGAACTTGGCGACTAACACTCTAAATTCCTAAACAGTGTCGGTTGTTAATTCTTATCTCATGAACCGAAGTCATAGACCAGGCTGCGGATTTCCAAGAAATACCACCCCAGATCATGTTGACAGCATTCCGCCATGTGTTACACAGCTGGGAGGAGGCGGCAGTCTGGACTGAATGCTCTTTTCGGCTGTCTATAAAGCCACGCTCGTACGGCCGACGGCGGCAGGAAATAAGGTGGTAAACGACGTTGATTCGTCAGCGAAAACCATTTCTTCCATTCCTCGATGGGCAGACCGATTCTTAAGGTTCCTTCTCCATCATTCTATACGTCTTGAAACCTTCGTCGTCTCTAAGACCAGAGGTTTTCTAATTGCCATTGAATCCAGATTTTACATCTTGCCACGAACAGTTTTCATGGAAACTGGGTTTTGTAGATGTTCACTGAGCTCTGCAGTCCTCGCTGAAAGTCACGTTTAAGAGAGTCGGCTGTCGACCAGACCTGTGCATTCTTTGCTGAGGACCACGTTTCCCCTTCTCCGCTTCAAAGGCGGCAGTCATTAATTGAAAGTACGTCAAGCATTCTGCTGCTGGTGTTGGTGGTGGTGATGGCGGTGGTGGTGGTGGTTTCTCTCACACTAGCGCCTGAGAGCACCAACAATTTGGCCTCTTTGAAAGTCCGAGAGGTCTGCTAGTTTATCAAGTTGTAACCATTTTTCAAATTTCCGCAAAGCATTCAATTCAAACAAACCTATGAAATAACAACAGTAACAAAATAACAAGCCCATATATTATGGTGCCAAAATCGTCTGTGTTTCCGTTATTTCGTCCAACGCCTCTTATTGGATATGTTCCCGTAGTAAATTGAGGTGGTAGGGTAGTCGTGTCCTCAATTTATAGGCCGTAGGGACAAAGAACTGCAATCAGGAAGCTGGTGGGTTAGCGACGGAGGAGATGAGTCACCTAGGTGAGCTAGACTCGGCTTTGTGTGTGAACAATGTCTACATACCTCACGTGATGCTGGATATTCACCAGCCAGTGATGAGGCCTGAGCTAAATACTTCGCTTTGAGTCGTTTGGTATTAACCCAGGTGAGATTCCTTTAGAGGAGCGAAATAACGATTCCTTTCCTCAATTTCCACCTTTCAAAGACATCTTCTCCAGGCTCCGCTTAAGGCCAGTTACAGGACGAACCTGCTGCTACACGGCAACATCTGCATCACCCATATGACCGACACATCACTTCCAGGAAGGGAATCTAAGAGTAGCCGCCGTCCCGCTACAAATCAAGAAGCACGCGGGATTTGTAGGAAGCCTATTAGTTTTACAAAGAAGAAATTGCTCAACCTTGCTGGTATTAGGGTCAATGCACTGCTACAGTCGATGTTTGGGGGTTCGATGACTATCTTTAAAGACATTTGTTGAAAAGAAAGTGGCATCACGGTGTTTTGTCTTTGCTTTGTCATTATAACGGGTAGTTCCTCTATCAATAATTCCATTGAGCTTAAGAAAAAAACAAGAGGGCCGATTTCCCCTTCGTGTCTGGATTAAACGCTTCCTCTTTCGACCCGATCCAAAAGCACACACCCTCGGATTCCGGAGATCGCAAATAAGGTGTCAAACGATGATTCGTCAGAGAAAATCACCCCATTTTCTCCTGTTCTAGGGACGGACCAATACACGAGGAGGTTCCTACTCCACCACTCTGAGTGCCTTCAATCATTTGTCGTCTTTGAGAACAGAGGTTTCCTAATTAGAGACAGCTCTTCCGTGGAGCCCATTTGAGCCCGTGCAGCTCTCGACGAGGAACCGTTTTTGTAGAAACTGGGCACTGAAGGTGTTCATTCAGGAACTCTCCAGTGATGGTAGGAACCGTGGTCTTACGATCCCCTCTAAGAATTCCATTTCGAGTCCTACCGACGGTTCCTCTCAGACAACAATTTGGCCACTTTGGCGTTTTTCGTCTCTTACAAAGTCGGCGGCGGTCGTTAGTTTCGAGACAGTATGCGAAGCATTCTGAGGTGGGGCGGTTTCCGCTACACTAGCGCCAACCTGCCATACGGGCACAAACAATTTGGCCACTTCGCAAGTCCGAGATGTCTGCAATTTTTACTAATTTACAACCACTTTCTCTAAATATCTATAAAAATGGATTTTTTAAATAAGCACATTACGTGGAAATTAGTAAATAAAAAACATCATATACGTTATATTTTGTTTGTTTATAATATCGACGATGCAAAAATGCCAAGTGTTTCCACTATCTTGTCTACCCCCTGCAGAACAACTTATTCGTCGTCTACTTTGGCCAAAACTTCTACAACAACTCAGCTGGAATCAATTTAACCTCTCTACACATGAAGCAGAGGTAAAGAGGCTTTTATTTAAACAAGACTAGAGCATAGACAGAATGTGTTTGGCTCCAAGTGAGTTGGTCGTCAGAGGAATGGCACCATGTACGGATATCACAGAGACCAAGGCATGGAATGCAGTGGAATGGAATGGAATGGAATGCATCGTTGATGCCTAATTGTCACCCTCGAGGAGCTTCAGCGAGAGGATGTTCAGGAGGATGAACACGACTGGTTTCGCGCCACCCGGTAACTCCAACTCCTGAAATTTAAACAAAAACTGTTAAAAGGGCGAGAACTACCGAAACAGTCAATCACGACTCCTCCCAGAATCTCGTATCAGCAGTGGCATTGATCACTGCTTCTTCCTCATCTGTCCTCTCAAAGTAAACCACCAACAAAACCAGTGAAGCGTAGGCAATCTACTGATGAATCAAGTAATTTTTGCAATTTGCCGGCGCTAAGACGAGAAAAAATTGGTCAAAACGATGTGATTATTGCGCAGCGAAGCAAAAAGTGAAACACTTAAAGTTCATTCCGTTCCTTTAGATCGATTTAAAATGCACACTGATGAGGAGTTTCAAGTCAACCTAAAAGTTCTTAAACAAGCTACCACCAGCTTGTCGTAAGGGGGAGAAACAGTTGAAATAACCACGTTTTTTTCACTTAGCAGCTAACATTTCCCGATTTGACAACTTAGCAGGCCTGCAGGTCCGCTAACTTTTGCTGCCATTGCAGCCTCAATTCTCTGAGGTATTGATTCATTCAAACTGTGGGTTGTTGGTTCCTATTGAATTTTAGCACATTCTCTAGAGACGCTGGCAAGGGAAATCAACTTATTACTTGAATCTCTAAAATCTGCGATCATAAGCGCGTCCTTAATAATGAGGTTGAGGTGGTCCGAGGATTGTGGCGGCCAAATGAAATGCTCAACTTCGTTAGATTGTTTCTCATGCGGCCATTATTTAACAATTTTAACTGTATGGATTGGTGGGTACATTGTCATCTTGAGAGATGGCGGCGTTCTCCTTCAGAAACAGTTCTTGAGCAATCACAAGACAAAAAACTCGGTCGCCCAAAATTCCTAAACAGTCTGGGCTTTTAATTTTTCATACATAAAGGGAAAATCATTGGCCAGGCGTTGGATTTCCAAGATATACCAGCCCATATTATGTTGACAGAATCCCGCCATGTGTTACACAGTTACAGGAGGCAGCAGTCTCGATTGAATGCCCCTTTCGACTGTCTATAAAGGCATACTCGGCGGCCGGCGGTCTGAAATAAGTTGGTAAACGACGTTGATTCGTCAGAGAAAGTCATTTCTTCCATTCCTGGGGGTGTTCATTGAGGAGCTCTTCAGTGATTTTAGAAGCCGTGGTCTGCCACCTCTCTAACACCTCGATTTGGGGTCAGTTCGACGGTCTCTCGCAGAAAACTTCTACAACTTTGCTGAGGGCGACGTTTTTCCTCCTCGTTCAAAGGTTGCAGTCATTACTTTTGAGATATTACCTCTTTAAATGCCATGCAGCTTCCATATGAGCACCAGCGATTTGAAAACCGTTGGCATCACATTTTTAGCGAATCCGAAATTAACCCTGGGTCATGAAGAGGTTTCCGCTTTTAGACTCTGTGTAGTACTGGTGAATACAATGATCATTTCCACTGATATTTTTCGACAGTACTTGGTTATAATTTGCTTTGATTTGCTTTTAAATTATGCAAAATAGATGCAATTTTAGAGGCTGAAATCTTGTCCATTTGCCGACTCATAGGAGAAAATGTCCAGCTCTCTGACTGAATCGGTGAAAACCAGATCTACTGCCTTTCAAAGGGTTTTTTAATGTGCGCTCCTATTCAATCGAGTTGAACCAAAAATAGTTTATTCCTTTTTATCTAAAATTCGAATCTGCTTTTCATACTCCTCTTTGAAAGAGTAGGTACAATATAGAGGCCTGCAGAAGGTAATTTAAGGCAAGGTAAACCCCTAGTGCAATGGTCTAGCAATTTGAAAATGTTTAAACATGATAATTTAGCGCTACTAATAAAAGCTGCTCCAACTTTTCAATTCACCCTTTAATTTTTAACGAAGATAAAGTTGTCAAAACACCTTGATAAATCAGCAAAACATGTTTCTATGTGGCGTAGGTCCAACATAAATGCCTCTTTGAAAGTCTGAGACTTCTTCCATTTCATAGGGTTATGACCAATTATTAAAGTCTGCAAAAACATTTATTTTTGAATAAAACAGCAAATGACAAATATGTCAAGTTGTGAATGCTTATAACATGTTCAAAGATTTTGACGACAATATGTTCCCGCTATTTTGTCTAACCCTAGTAAAATTCGCATTCTATTAACGTTTTAGAAACTGGGCAATTTAGTAATTATTATGTCAGCACCACCCAATGGCGACAGGCAAAAATTTAAGCTCTCTCGAACAACAAACTGTCTGTAAGTTAACCCATATAAAATACCCAAACCTCTCCAAGTTAGGAAATGAGAAAAGTGGATGATTAAGTCAGCAGAAGGAGAAATTATCGACCTATTTCCTTATTGAAGACTGCCTTCACTACTAGCGGTAATTTGCTGTCTTTCAGCTACGCAGGATCGGATGGGTGCTGGAGATGGACAAGGTGATCGATGACGACGAAGATGAGGAGGAAGATGAAGGCGATGACGAAGAGGAGGACAGTGATTCGCTTCTAGTGAAGCGGCCCACACAACCGCGGAGGGGTCTACTGCTCCCAGAGATCACCTGGCAACCCGTTTTCCTCGCTGTCACTGATCGCTTTCTCCTGGTCTTTGCACAAGCACCACAAACCCCCTCCGATTGGCTCCTACCAGCTGTCTCACTCCCCCTAATCACCACTCGTGTGGTCGTTAAGGAGGCGCAACAGCAGCAGCAGCAGTCTCTTGCCACAGACAGTCTCGAGAGAACCGCCTTCACTTTCACTGTCCGAACCGGTATGAGAATCGATCAATCGATCGATCGATAACAAGCTCTGATGATGCAGATATCTATAATACGAGCTAAAAAACCCCTAATAGAACCAATAAGTGACGTAACAGATAATCGATTTTCACGTCCTGAATCATCAGCTCGGCAAGTAGATTATCGATTGGGTTCGGTGAGCCTTAATCTGATTGGTCCAGCTGTTGACCAATGAATTCGGTCAACCCAAATTTCGGTGCATAAAAATACATCTTTCTCTGCCCTATAAAACACCACCCACAACTCCCGTTTCATTGATTTAGAGCTCTCACCACTGACCCCAATTACAGCAGGACATAATTACTCTGGCGTGCTGTTGGAATGAATTATTCAAACTGTGGCACAGATGAGGAATCTGACATGATAATTATTATCATCAGTTTATGGCAGGATAAATAATGTAATCACTTCCGCCTGTGTTGTGCAAACATGCAATCTAAAGATACATAGATGTGCTAGTGATGCAAGAGGTCGTCTTCTATGCAATTTGAATGAAAAAGTAGTCATGCTCTTAGGTGGAATTCAAAGTCAATCGAGGTAAACCACTAGTGTAGTGTTCTGACCTGTTTTAACCAGCCTGAGTTTCCCTTTCTGAATCACCCTATATCTGCAGGGCGTTCTTGCGGCATCGAGTCGCACACATTCGCGGTGACGTCGAGTGATGAGTTTTCGCAGTGGCTCGCGGTGATTGAGGAGACCGGCAGTGAAGCGATGGCGGCTCTACCGCAACTCTCGGTCCCTGCCCGATGGCGCGGCCTTGACGCCCTCCTGCTTCTCCATCGATTCGCCGGCCTCTGCCTTCTTCGTAAAACCCAGGCATCGCCAAACTCTCTGACGCCTTCACAGCACCTACTCTGGCGATACCCCTTTGAACGCGTCTCCTCCACCGCCGATGACGGCCGCTGCCGACTCTGGATCAACTTCGATGATCGATCTTTTGAGGTGGGCAGCTGATCGTCCCGCATCTGCATCTTTAACCATGATAGTGTGGCCGTTGGCTTCGCTAAAAGCCCATCTCCAAGACTGATCAACTATCCAGTATTCGATTAGGATTCCCGATTGAAGGTGTGCTGCTTGAGAAGAGGAATTCCTGGAAACCGGGAGGTTTGTGGCCGTTGATCCCGTCAAGATGGTGTTGGGGAATCGGCATTCAACGACCAGAAGACAGTCTGCGTGGAATTTGCCCCTGTTTTTAGTAGAGCCAGCGGGGAAGCGAAGTGGTTGTCGTTGAGAGCAATGAGGAAGAAGCAGTCAGGCAGATATCGTGACTCGCTGTGTCAGGAATTCGCTCATATACTCGAAGTATAGAGTCGGACACCACTATGAGGAGAACCGTTTTGGATACACTATGAGTACCCTACCAAATTCCTCAAACTATGACGAACAATATGATTTAGGCAAAATCCACGCTGCTAGGTTAGTTTCGTAGCTGCTAAGTGCAAAAAACGTGGTTATTTCAACTGTTTCTCATCCCTTAGAACAAGCTAGTGGTGGCTTCTTTAAGAATTCTTGGATTGGCTTGAAACTCCTCATCAGTGTGCATTTTAAATCGATCTAAAGGAACCGAATGCACTTTAGGTGTTTCACTTTTTGCTTCGCTGCGCAATAATCACATCGTTTTGACCAATTTTTTCTCGTCTTAGCGCCGGCAAATTGCAAAAATTACTTGATTCATCAGTAGATTGCCTACGCTTCACTGGTTTTGTTGGTGGTTCACTTTGAGAAGACAGGTGAGGAAGAAGCAGTGATGAGTGCCACTGCTGACACGAGATTGTGGGAGGAGTCGTGATTGACTGATTCGGTGGATCTCGCTCTCTTTAACAGTTTTTGTTTAAATTTCAGGAGTTGGAGTTACCGGGTGGCGCGAAACCAGTCGTGTTCATCCTGCTGAACATCCTCTCGCTGAAGCTCCTCGAGGGTGACAATTAGGCATCGACGATGCATTCCATTCCATTCCATTCCACTGCATTGCATTCCATGCCTTGGTCTCTGTGATATCCGTACATGGTGCCATTCCTCTGACGACCAACTCACTTGGAGCCAAACACATTCTGTCTATGCTCTAGTCTTGTTTAAATAAAAGCCTCTTTGCCTCTGCTTCATGTGTAGAGAGGTTAAATTGATTCCAGCTGAGTTGTTGTAGAAGTTTTGGCCAAAGTAGACGACGAATAAGTTGTTCTGCAGGGGGTAGACAAGATAGTGGAAACACTTGGCATTTTTGCATCGTCGATATTATAAACAAACAAAATATAACGTATATGATGTTTTTTATTTACTAATTTCCACGTAATGTGCTTATTTAAAAAATCCATTTTTATAGATATTTAGAGAAAGTGGTTGTAAATTAGTAAAAATTGCAGACATCTCGGACTTGCGAAGTGGCCAAATTGTTTGTGCCCGTATGGCAGGTTGGCGCTAGTGTAGCGGAAACCGCCCCACCTCAGAATGCTTCGCATACTGTCTCGAAACTAACGACCGCCGCCGACTTTGTAAGAGACGAAAAACGCCAAAGTGGCCAAATTGTTGTCTGAGAGGAACCGTCGGTAGGACTCGAAATGGAATTCTTAGAGGGGATCGTAAGACCACGGTTCCTACCATCACTGGAGAGTTCCTGAATGAACACCTTCAGTGCCCAGTTTCTACAAAAACGGTTCCTCGTCGAGAGCTGCACGGGCTCAAATGGGCTCCACGGAAGAGCTGTCTGTAATTAGGAAACCTCTGTTCTCAAAGACGACAAATGATTGAAAGCACTCAGAGTGGTGGAGTAGGAACCTCCTCGTGTATTGGTCCGTCCCTAGAACAGGAGAAAATGGGGTGATTTTCTCTGGCGAATCATCGTTTAGCACCTTATTTCTGATCTCCGGAATCCGAGGGTGCATGCTTTTGGATCGGGTCGAATGAGGAAGCGTCTAATCCACGAAGGGGAAATCGGCCCTCTTGTTTTTTTCTTAATCTCAATGGAATTATTGATAGAGGAACCACCCGTTTTAATGACAAAGCAAAGACATAACATCGTTCTGTCACTTTCTTTTCAACAAATGCCTTTAAAGATAGTCTTGGAACCCCCAAAAATCGACTGTAGCAGTGCATTGACCTCAATGCCATCAAGGTTGAGGAATTTCTTCTTTTGTAAAGCAAATAGACTTCCTACAAATCCCACGAGCTACCCCATTTTTAGTGTGGCGGCGGCTACTCTAAGATTCTCTTCCTGGAAGTGATGTGTCGGTCATATGGGTGATGCAGATGTTGCCGTGTAGCAGCAGGTTCGTCCTGTAACTGGCCTAAAGCGGAGCCTGGAGAAGATGTCTTTGAAAGGTGGAAATTGAGGAAAGGAATCGTTATTTCACTCCTCTAAAGGAATCTCATTTGGGTTAATGCCAAACGACTCAAAGCGAAGTATTTAGCTCAGGCCTCATCACTGGCTGGTGAAGATCCAGCATCACGTGAGGTATGTAGACACTGCTCACAGCGAAAAGCCGAGTCTTGCTCACCTAGGTGACTCATCTCCTCCGTCGCTAACCCACCAGCTTCCTGATTGCAGTTCTTTGTCCCTACGGTCCATAAATTGAGAACACGACTACCCTACCACCTCAATTTACTACGCGAACATATCCAATAAGAGGCGTTGGACGAAATAACGGAAACACAGACGATTTTGGCACCATAATATATGGGCTTGTTATTTTGTTTCTGTTATTATTTCATAGGTTTGTTTAAATTGAATGCTTTGCGGAAATTTGAAAAATGGTTACAACTTGATAAACTAGCAGACCTCTCGGACTTTCAAAGAGGCCAAATTGTTGGTGCTCTCAGGCGCTAGTGTGAGAGAAACCACCACCACCACCACCGCCACCCAACTGTGTAACACATGGCGGGATGCTGTCAACATGATCTGGTTTGGTATTTCTTGGATTTCAGTTCATGCAAATAGGAATTAACAACCGACACTGTTTAGGAATTTAGAGTGTTAGTCGCCAAGTTCATCGTCGTATGGTTGTCCAAGAACTGCGGTATCCGGAGACAATGCACCAATCCTTACAACAACTAGCTAACCTGGTAGTTGGTGAGGGAATTCGCGAGCTGTCGGAGGTGGATTTGGTTGAGGATGGTGATGTGACGAGTGAGGGACCGGAACCAGACACTGGCAACCTTGTGGGAGCCCGCACAGAAGACGTGGGAGTTGGTGAGATCAGGCGAGAAGATCTCGATACAGCACTGCTCGTCGCCTCGGCCTCGGGCATTTCCACAGTCCTGTCGATGCTCCCGTCGGCGGGAGACGTAGGCCAGTGTGAGAGGAAGCTGGATTTGCGAGGAGGTGGACATGTTCGTCATGGTGGTGTTGGGGGAGTTTGATTCGAGAGGCGAAGCCGACGCCTTGCTCTGCAGACTGGAAGCAAAATACACTTATTCGACTGCCTGCCTTTCGTCAAAGTCACAACTCAACAGCACCTCCGCCTCAGGAAGTCCTTCACTCCAATCAATCCTCCTATGCCACCTCAAAGGCGACGTGTTAGGAAAAGAGCCCCATCCACACCAGCAACCGCAGACGCTAAACGGGCCTGCGGGCTCTTCAGTCTTGGTGAGGGAAATTGTGGTGACCCTACGGCGACCTGATAGTGTTATCCTATCGTTAACCAGGTGATACCTTCGTAGCTAATTAGCGTGGGTGTATTCTCCTCGAATAACCCCTAGGATAGGTTGCATTGGTCATAACCTAATTGGCCAGTTACACTTAAACGCCATCCTCATAAACACTCCAGAAGGGAGTCATACCTTCTCCCTCTGGTATGGGGACTCTTATCTCTTATCTTGGGTACTTATTATTGATGCGATGCGATTGTTGACGAGAGCAGAGCGGATAATCCGATGCTTCTGTGATTCTCTTCAAACACAACGGATTCGTCAGCTTAAATATGTTTCACATTGTCTGCCAGTAAGCATTAAGCTAATTCTTCGGAGACTGGTTTTAATCGCATACCGGAGGGCCGCGTTCTTTCACGATGATGGTAATGCACCAATCAATAAAGCAGCTAGAATTTTTGCATGCCGATAGGAGTAGGATCATTTTATTGACGTTGGTGGTGGACCTACACCATATTAAAACACATTTCGTTGATTTTTCTAGGTGTTTCCACTATTTTGTCCAACTCCTTGGCAGACGAACCCGTCTACAGTCACTACTGATATCTTTACGGTAGACACAATTGAAGATCAATTTCTAGGTTCTTGTTACACCACTAGTTCCATAATTTGCTCACTTTTAACGTCTTATAGCCACCACAGCAGCCTCCTAGTGAGTCCATTGGCTTGATCTTGACCGACCATATCATAACGCAGCTATTTTCACTAACAAACACCGATCGAATACCTGTGATAGTGCATTTGTCTAGGAGGAGAATCTAAGGTAGTTACCCGCTAAAAAATAATGGGAAATCCCCTCTTGTGAGCAAACTCTTTATTTATAATTAACGTAGAGTTAGTAAAAGAAATGGGAGGTCTATTTAATCGCACCTCTAGGGTTGAAATGACAATTGCTAGCTCATGTTAGCCACTTGCGTTTCGCCACAATCTCCTCCTTCTCTTCTAACTCTTTTTTTGCTTCCCATGGCTTGATATTTTTTCCTCAGTGCTGGTGGTGTTACCTAAATGCCGTAACGGAACTAGTAAACACAGAGAGAGAATCAACAGTACAAGCATTTCCTTCTGACTAACTTATGAATATTGCTCCCAGTAATAAAACACAGGCAGGGTTATGCTATAACACTGCTGTGCCGGTCGCTTTGTGCAAGAGCTGCCATGCGAGTCAATGTCATAAATTTTTGATCAGATCTTTAATTTCTGAAGTTAGTCCTGGGTTCTGGGTCGCTGCGTGGACTCAGGACCAAGCTGGTAAATCGAGGTTTCATCTCTGGTGATGGTTTTATTCTTCGGCGTCTTAAGCCTCTTCCTTTAGCTTTTTTGCGCCTTCTTCTACTTCTTGTCTCCATCTCCATCTTAGTAAAATGTGTCACTTTGGGGTTCTTCAAGTCGAAGCATTCTCGAATGGCATGAGGTTTATCCCTAGAAGAATGCACCTTGGAGTTCCTTTCTTTTCAGTTATTTAAACAAAGTGTTCCCATACGGCTTTGTCTTGAAGTTCGAGAGCTATGTCATCTAGAATTGTAGATTAGTGAATTATACTTTCGGTCATGACTAATAAGCGGCCACAAGACACGGGACTCGTGGTAACTCAAAAAATTATACCACGATAATGAGGAAAGGTAACTAAATTATAGCTCAAGGTAATCGGATAATAATTAATATAATTTTCTGCAAATATAACATTTTCCATTGGGATTTCACACACAATTATTGTCATATTGGACCTTAATTAAAAATACGTCAAAAGCGATAAATGCATAGCACAATGTAGTGATGTTATGGATTATTTTTGTTATTTCACATGTTAATTAAAAAATTTTTCACAGATATTCAAAAAATCTTATAAATTTATCGGAATGGCAGACCTCTTGGACTTTCAGAGGTCAAATTGTTGGGGTAAGCGCTGGGGTAACAGAAACCGCCTGACGTTTCAAGAGATGTTGTCTAAAAAGCACAGGTCTAGCCGAAAGCCGTAGCTTTTAACTGAAAAAGACCGTCGGAGCTTAAACGGATTTGTCTCCTCTCGAAGACATCAAATGTTTCAATGCGTTTGGAATGGTGGTGTACAAACCTTCAAAATCAGGTGTTTCCACTATTATGTCCACCTCCTTGTAGTTGATAAAAAGATTAAAACCTTAATTTCCGACCTTGAGAATGATCTTAATAAATTGAGCGCGTCTGGTTTGCAAGGATTTAGCAAAAAACAAAATTTTATATGAATTATTGATGCTAAGACAACCCTAAATGCTTGTCCTCAGAGCTCCCCTAGAAAAAATACGAATTCCATTGTGTTCTGACATTGCAGAGTCGTGATTTATCTAAACAAAGCCCTTTCGTTCTAATTTGTGGAAAAAAAAGAACTAGAACTGTTATATTGTTTGTTGTTAAAAATATGGGGTTTTTCGTACTTTTAACCACCGTCCGTTTGCATTTCGCGGTAATCCGTCATACAATGACAGTACCAAATGATAAGCTTACGGTAATTTTTTGTTTACCGAACACACGGAAATAGTGAATACAGATTCGGAAACTGATATAGAAATATATGTAAATCATCGATTCTTTAAATTAAATTCATTTTTCTAAAAATATATGTCGGCAATTTTAAATTATCAATATCATTTTGTGTTATACTATGTATATAATGCATTGGTCTCAATAAAGCTACATTATATTTATTTTAATTGTGATAACATAATTAGCAAGCAAACTCAAGAACACTAAAAAGGTCATTAATTAAGTGGTAAATATTTTTTACAATATTTAAAGATGAAAATAAATTTAATCTTGCATGCTTCAATCAAATAAAATAGATTTTGATTGTGTTAATGTTATCAACGATTTTGAATGTCCTTCAAATAGGACACTATAATAATTAATTTTAGGAAGAATAAAGGTCATTATATTCATAAATGTTTCTCTCTAGTTGTTGAAAAAATTAACAGTTCTTGTGGAAATAAAAAAAGTAAATTGGTTAGTTACGTACGAACTGGCACCCATAGTATCAAATCGCATAAAAAATTAGCGCGTTATTACACAATCTGTTCACAAGAAGCGAAACAGGTTGAAAAATGCCTTCTAAAAGAACCCAAACAGAAGGAAAATCATACAGGCGTTGTGATTACAGATTGGATGCCAACATTGTCAGATTGCTGGAAATAAATGTGTCACAATAGGTCTGGCACAAAATAGTGGAAACCGGGTTCTCTTCTAGGTGTTTATTTATGAGCTCTGCAGTCAGCCTCTGTTGATAAAATTTAACCAAACATAAGTTTACTTCTCTAGAAAAAATAAACGGTTAATTAAGAGAAGTGAGTACAGAGTATCTACAGCCAGGCCGATCAATTTTGTCAGGTTTGACCTGAAAGGTCAAGGAATTGGTAAGCGGAATAAGCACAGGTGGTATCAAAGTAGGTTTATCAGTAGGTAAACTCGAAATAAGTACTGATCGATATAATGGAACCCTCTGAGCATTTACAGGGAAACATACAGCAATTTTGGCTTCATAATCTTCCAGCATATTATAAACAATTAAAACTTTGAATTTCGTCATGCCTATTGCTTAATAATTTGCAATTTGATAGTTTCTATAAATAACTGCCTAGAGCAACTGTTTAAACCGATTGGTTATAACTCTCGGACCTCTAGGACTCTCAGTGGCGTCGGCAGGACTCGAAACGGAATTGTTGGAGAGGATCACAAGACCTCGGCTCCTAGAATCACTGTAGAGCTCCTCACTGAAAACCCACAGAATCCAGTTACCATCAAAATTGTTGTCCTCCGCGAGCTTCAAACGTGGAGTTGGAATCCAACTCGGAAGAGCAGAAATTAGGAAACCTCTGCTCCCAAAGACGGCAAATATGTCGAAGCATTCATAGTGGTGGAGTAAAAACCTCCATAATTAGTCTGTCCCCCAAGCAGTGGATGAAATACGGGATTTTCTCTGACGAATCCTCGTCGTTTGCATCATTTCCGACCCACTCCTGGCCTAGTGCACTAAGTTTGGAGACAATCGAAGGAAGCACTTAATCGAGACTGTTGCATTCTACCAACCGTAAAATATGGAAGGTGTGATCTGGGGTGCTATTTCGAGAAATCCGCTGCCAGGCTAATGATTCCCTTTCGTGAAAGAAGAATTTACAGCTACCGAGTTCATCCTATGGATGTTCAAGAACTGCGGTTTCTTGAGAAGGACGTCGTTATCTTTCAGGAAGACGATGCATCACCAATGTAATGTAAAGTACGGAACTGTTATGCTACCTAAAATAGTTTGGTTAGTACGTGTTACGATCGATAACGGCCACAAGAGACGGGACGCGTCGTAACTCCAAAGTTTATTCAACAAAGTGCAAGGCGTCATAGTAACGACTTAAACAACTGTACATATTATACAGATAATAACGAAAGATAAATAAATTACAGTTCAAGATAATCAGAAAATTATAAATATAATCTTCTAAAGATACAACACAATGGTGAGTCGAGCACTTCACCATTTGGCCACCACAACCCCAAGACCACCTCAACCTCAATAATAAGGAGCATTTGCGGTCGTCCATTTTAGAGATTCAAGTAAGAGGTAGTCGATCTCTACCATCGTCTCTAAAAGAACTGGTTGAAGGTGTGTTAACTGTAGAATGGGCTAAAATCCTTTTTGGAACCGCCAATTCACAGTTTGTTTAAATAAATGCCTGTAGGTGCTTCAAAAAGTGATGAATCCACACCATATCAGGATTGATATTTCGTTAGTTTTTCAAATATGCCAAGTTTGGGTAGTTAATAACATGGTCAAAGTATTGCGATGCCAAAGTGATAGGTATTTCCACTATTTTGTCTAGTCCCTTTAGACTGTCTCACAGGCAGTATTAGATGAGAATCCGGACATTTAATTAAACCAGCAAACGATTCTAGACACGTTGATTGGTGAGGTGGATATCTCTTTCGATAATAAAAAACAAATTCAGTGATGCTATGTATACCTATGGGATAATTGGTTTCAACAGCTCCAGGAATAAACGCATTTTTAAGAGGCAAAAATTATGAATGATTTTGCAAAAAAAGCACAAAAAAATGTGATGCCAAGTCCGCCTGTTTTTCCCCCTTAAAAACGCTTTCTTGAACGTCAGTGCCAAAGCTTCGTCTGGTGGCTGTGACTAGACTTATTTTGACCATCACTGCTGCCTGTTTTTCGGTGCTAATCGTCAAGAGCGCATTCTTATTGTGTGATGGTATTTCGTTGCGATATAACCAACAAAAAATGACCATTTACTTACAGTCGAATGGGGAATCTTTACATCCATTCTAAATTGTCGGCAAACCAGACCGTTCTCGGACATATGAGCAATTGCAACAATGGCTATCAAACTGATGAATAAGGTTTTTTGAGGATTTGAATCACATCTGAAGTCAGAACACTTCATTAGGATTTCATATAGCCTTGAGTTACTTGGTTAAATCTGTTTCTTGCAATCCTCTGAAGTGTTAAGAAATTCTAAACCAAAAAAATGAGATTCGTTCGATTATCATTTAATTCTGATAAAGTCTAACGGATTGGAGCATAGTTGGTTAATTATTGTTGGCTTTGGTGAAAATGAATTAGTTAAAACTAACAAATTTAAATATTCATTGTATTTTTTAACTATTTTTTTAATGATTTTTTCCTGTTTGAATAAATATTCGATATCTAAAGAAGAATTATTAGCCTAGCTGTGATTGTAGACCGGATTTTTGCATAGGTATTTTTTTAAAATAAAAGATGGTATTTCGATTGGTTACTTTCTAGGAATTATATTTTTGAACTTATTCAAAATTTTAAACAATTACCGTTTTTTTTCAAAATTCAGATATTATTATTGACAAATATATAATGTAAATAAGAAAGATTTTTGGCAAAAATAATGTTACAGAAAACAGTTAGATTTATTAGTCCAAAACATTACGTTTCTTTTTTAAATGTCGCTCAATAAATTGTGGTGTATTTGCGTGATACAGACGGTGCGATACTGAGAGATTCCCAAGAAAACAGAGCTTGACTTTGCTGAAGTACTTAAATAGCTTAAGAAGGCTTTAATTTAAATAGAAATGGTGTCCAGTTTCATTACGATGACAAAACACCATTACATTCTTTAAGGATTGAAAAGAATTCTTTTGAAAATCTCCTCCTTTTTCAAAACCTCGAAGGCGCTTCTTTTGCGGATACCATAAAAGCGGTGAAACCCGCCCAAGTGGAATTTCAAGACTCAGAATCAAGTTTAAATATCGAAAATTGGCACATAGCTGTCTAGTTGAGTTCAGAAGTTTTGGTACCTAGAGACTACCTTGAAAATCATGGTTTAGTTAAAACATGAAAACAAAATTTAAAGAAGATTAAGGTAATAAAGCAGTACATTCATAGGGAATTTCACTGAGAATGTCAAATGGAAACATCTATCACTGTAGCATCACAACACTTTGACCATGTTATAAACGATCAAAACTTGGCATATTTGAAAAACTAACGAAATATCACACCTGATATGGTGAGGACTCATCACTTTTTGACGCATCTACAGGCATTAATTAAAACAAACTGTGAATTGGCAGTTCCAAAAAGAATTTTAGCCCCTCAACCAGTTCTTTTAGAGACGAAAACGACAACTTCATACTTGAATCTCTAAAATGGATGACCGTAAATGCTCCTCAACAATGAGGCTGAGGTGGTCTGGGCATTGTGGTGGCCAAATGGTGAGGTGCTCAACTTCACTAGAATGTTCCTCCTCGTGACGCAGTTCTTTAACAATTCAAGCTGCTCTATGGATTGGTGATGCATCGTCTTCCTGAAAGATAACGACGTCCCTCTCATGAAATCGCAGTTCTTGAACATCCATAGGATGAACTCGGTAGCCCCACAGAATTCCCTTAGTAGTCTCTGCTGTAAATTCTACTTTCACGATAGGAATTCATTAACCCGGCAGCAGATTTCCTGGAAATCCGGGGAACAGACCAATTGTGGAGGTTTCTACTCCACCACAATAAATTCTTCGACATGTTTGCCGTCTTTGAAAGCCGAGGTTTCCTAATTTCCGCACTTCCGAGTTGAAATCCAACTCCACGTTTGAAGCTCGCGGCGGACAACAATTTTGATGGCAACTGGATTCTGTGGGTTTTCAGTGAGGAGCTCTACAGTGCTTCTAGAAGCCGTGGTCTTGTGATCATCTCTCTAACAATTCCACTGAGAGTCCTACCGACACCACTGAGAGTCCGAGAGGTCCGAGAGTTATAACCAGTCGGTTTAAATAGTTGCACAAGGCAGTTATTTATAGAAACGTATCAAATTTCAAATTATTAATCAGCGGGCATGACGAAATTCAAAGTTTTAATTGTTTATAATATGTTGGAAGTTTATGAAGCCAAAATTGCTGGGTGTTTCCACTATTTTGTCTCTTAGTAGGCCATAAAATCGCTGCCAAACATCTCTGTAATCGCTTTTTTATTCCCGTGCATAAATTTTAATAAGGCCATGTAAGGGCCTGGCCCACCAATAAATCTGCTGAGGCCTGCAACACTAGGCACGCTCATTGATCAAGTTCCAGGCCGGCAGCTTAGATAAAGTGCACGATAGCACCACCACCACCACCACCAGTAGCAGCAGCAGCACCAGCAACACTAACACTCTAGCTGCGTTCAATCTTGACGAGCAAGAAATTGCAGGGTCAGGCAGATTTGACACATCTTGTGAAGGTTTTTTTCCTACGACATAAAATGAAATGCGTGGAATTCGAGGGGTGCTTAGGCGCCTGGAAAAGCCATATTAGTCGTCGAGAGAATTGAAGTGGTTGTCGATTTTCCTAAATTTCTTGCACAATACCATCTATAAGTCTTGCTGCACTTTATTCTGATGAAGAAAACAACAGGAAATAAATAAAAATCAGAAATAAATAAATTTATTTTTTTAAAAAAGTTATTTTTTAATTATTTAGTATAAATTTAGAGTTATTATTCGATAATATATCGAAAATCACCGCTGACCTCTCCCTACTGTAAGATCGATCTTTATAATAAGGCAATAAGTTAAGCTGTGCAATTCAAGTGTACGAATTGGTACCTTCACATACTTTAAGAGAGACTTAAACGTCATTCCATAACACATATTCGGGGTTTGAAGAAATCGAATGAACCCCAAGATTACGAGGTGCAAAACCACAGATGTTAATGGCTGTTAATTTGGGCTACTTTCTGTATAAATTTGGTGAAATTAAAACCCTGGAAGAAATCTTTCGCTTCCTTATTCTGGAGAGGAGAGCAACAGGAAATAAACGGCGGAAATGAAAATGTATCCCTGGCAGAGATGTCGTTTCTGTTACTGTTTTATGGCTTACTTGCGCCTTGGTAGACAAACTCACGACTTTCGAGATTGACCAATCCTCTGCTACCTTCCTTTTTCAGAGCATATACCCAATTTCGGACCTGTTATTCCTGAAAATTGTCTGCGTGGCATCCCACGAGGACGAGCAGGGAATTCCCCTGCAATTTCAAAATCGCCTAAGAGAGAGAGAAAGATGACACTTTAACAGATGCTGCCACCGTGTTGAAAACTTGGTGAATTTGTCGAAATTCTGACAATGCACCGCGCACCCTCTCACGTAAATGTGAGAGGAGAGAGGTAGGATTTAAGACGCATTCTTGGAATCATCAGCTTTCCTGATCCACAGAAACCTCGAAAAAGCCTCTGCTTTCAATGCCGACGTGTTTTAAAGCTATTCGATTGGGATTTTATCTAACGAATAGTCGTTTAGCACCTTATTTCTGGCATCCGACCGAGTTTACTACGGGCGTGATGATCTTTAGTGTTATTTCTTGGAAATCCGCCGAGCCAAAGGAAGATAAATTAACAGCCGAGACAATTTAGAAATCTTGGGCGACGAAGTTGGATTTTTAAGGGTGTTTCCACCATTGATATGTTCAGGCAACATTCACCGTGCTGAAAGACAGTCTCGAAAAACTCGACACTGCACTGCAGTTTTGGCATTCGTCGAGGTTTGAGGGGAAAGGAAAAAAGGGAAAGGCCAGAACGGTCATCAAGTGGGGGATATGTCCATCTCCGACACAGACACATTCGCACATCAAAGGCGGCGGTGCTTAGCGGTGGCGCGTTGACCTAATGCGTCTAGGATTTGAGACTCGATATGAAACGGGTAATTTACTGTTGTGATAGCACGGCATTCGGCCTTTAAAGGGCACCCAGAATTTCGATTTAAAAGTTATCTGCGGTAAAATAGTTGGAATACAATTCTTTCGCCCTCGAGAGATTTGGACAGCCCGGAAGGTGAAAAAATGCATTTGGTTCGCTTCCCAACTCAGCCTTTCAGAGGATTGGTCATCGACATCCTCCGACTTGAGTCAATATATCCCTATCCGCTTTTCAACCAATCATCTTCATACCACAGCTTTGTTTTAAGGATGAGAGTTACAACCTCCTCAAGAAGCATTAGGAACTCGGAATTAAAAGAAGTAATTTCTTCCTTAACGAGGCTGCTCTCTAGCTATACGTTTCCGTTCAGTAAGCCGATTTTCTGTGACAGGAGATGTTACAGAGTAAAAAAAAAACACCTGATTTCTTATTCACCTACCTCTTTTCGGAGGTTGATTTTTCCCAAAAAACCCAGATTTAACCCCCATTCGTGCCCCACTCAAAGAAGACCATTCACTAATTACAGAGGAAGGAACAATTGGCTAGATTCTTCAACGTTTTCTGATGGATTATTGAAAGTACGCACAACCCCTACATCTAGGATAACCATCCCTATTACATATTTAGGATAGAAGACTTTTGGAACTACCTCTGATGGATATTTAAAAGGCGAAAAGAAACGTAATCTTCGAGCCTGCCGATAGTTCCTTGCAGTCCACAACACGAACATTCACCTAATCCCAAATCGGGAAGACTTCGACAAGCCCCACACCATTTCGAATTCAAACAAAAATCTCTACCTTATTTCCATTCCCTCCGGAATTATTGCAATATTTTTCGACTTTGTTTAAGTCACCAAAGTAAATAGAATCAAATTAAATGATAAACGATTTACCGATACGGTGGTTCTGAGTTTAGCGGACTCAAGACAACTGCCGCAAAATTAAGGACTACTTGATTTAAACATTTTCTAGGGGTATAATAGACAGACTATTAAAGTTTATCAGGGACAGAATTTATCCAGAGAGAAAAGAATAGCAGTGAGCAGGAACCTCTATGACTCAATCCTTTCAGTATCTATCGCTGGTCTCTACGAGCTTTTGCGGGGTTTTCTGATCCCACTAAATACTTTTAGCCATTTCAAGGATTTTATCTCAAATGAGCCGATTTAGAATGTTCTAAATACAGTGGGAATAGGACGAAACCATTTTGCATATTCCCAGCATTATTTACAGGAATCTTTGCATAATGTCTGCATGAATCAGTGGGTGTTTTGTAGCTTCTGGGAATTCGTTAATTCACTGTTAATTTATGCCCCAAAATTAAACTAAAAACGTTAATACCGACCACTTTGTTGACTCCTGCGAGAGGCAATTTCCCCTTAAGGGAAATGCTTGGGTTTTTACCCCAAACATTGTCGGAAAAAATTCTCCTGAAACAGGAAATCTGTGGCACACGATAGTGGCAACTGATTTAATGTGTAGTTTGAGACACAAAGGCAAGTAACAGTCTAGGATTCGCGTCGTCTCTTTGTTGTCGTTAATGATAATCGGTGTGCGCTTAGTCTAACGAGTCACTCAGGTAATGGACAAAGTAGTCTTGCCGTTTCGGCACCGCATTCGCGTACTGGAAAAATTGCAACCTAGTTATCAATGTTTTTTTTCAAATCCACACAATTTTAAATTAACCATTCACTTTCCTTTCTCTGGTTAAATTGTAGTAACAAAATCGATAATCAAATTTCCAGAAATCCCAAAAATTAAGTTAATTCCCATGTTCACTAATGACAAATTTTGACACGAGTTCCAGTAGGAATGCATTGACAAGCAAGGGTTTACTGTTTCTAGGTGAAATATGGACAAAACAAAAACATCTACAAGCTTTAGTATCGCATTTTTACTTCACCGTTTACACAGTTGACTCGCTATGCGAATGATCGCAAATACGAGGAAGAAAAATAATAAGTTTACCGAGTCGTATTGAGTTTAGTTGTTAGTTAGGCACTCCGAGCCCATCAAGACTGTGAATACTCACCGCTATTCCCGTGTCCACAACCTTGAACCTGATTGGTTAATTCCTGGGTGCGGCCGCACTTTCGACCAAGTATAAGTAAGGAGTGGCGCGCGCCTGGGCATATAGCACGTTGATGAATTCGCTGGTGCTGTTAGTGCTACTGGTGAATTTCCTGTCCCAGGGCTTGGCCAAGCCCTCAGCCCATCCCGGCCTCTCAATCGTGACGACAAGCATCGGTGGAAGTGGTTCACACCTCCTTCCAGGCAATGCCGACTACTCTAGGAAGGTCAGCGTAAGTGTCGGCTCGGTTCTAAATCAACAAGAAGCCGCCGCCGCTGCCAAAACTGGCGGTGAAACACCGAGAGCAAGTGTGGGAACCCGTTCAGTGCCCTCTTACGACGACCCAAATGCTCTGCGACTACACACCTCCATGCTGAGTGTCTTCCAGCCTCGCGTGGACGTCACCAGCTTTCACGGAGAGAAAATCAACAGCGCTGCTATCTCTTACCTTCAACCGGATTTAAGTCGAGGTACCATAGCCAAACTACGCGTCATTCTTGGCGCAGACTACGACGATGCTTGGATGTCTGTGGAACCCAGACCACCTGGAAACGAAACGACGGGCTACCTTCCCTCCGCCTCGAAGCAGAGACTTCTAGAGCAAGCGGAGGCCCTCAATTTCAGCTCAGCAGACGTCACTCTAACTGAGAAGGAGACAAGTGCTTTGCGAAGGTGGTTGGTGCAACGTGCCGACTGTCCGGTGCAGTACGTCTGGCGCGATAACGGAAATCGATATTGGCCGCGGTACATCCGCCATGCCGTCTGCAAGGAAGCCGTTGTTTGCTCCTGGCCTCCTGGAATGCAGTGCAAACCCAGTGGAACGAAAACCCTCACGCTTCTCAGATGGGTGAGCAGTCTCGTCACGGTTTCTTCTTTTTGGATGCTTAAACACGAGCTAAACACAGATTTATGTGGGTTGGATGGTGGTAGGAATGGATTTTCCACCTTTGTTGACTTGGTGCACCGGTGAAGAAATCGCACTTTTTCGCTGGTGGAGGTGGTGGTGGTGGTGGTGCCTTGTGTGTGTGTGTGCTTTGTGTTTGCTTAAAAAGAGCGCGGGTTTTCCCGTATCACGAGCATGGGGACAGGCGATAGCAACGGCAGCAGCTGCTGCTGCTACTTTGCCCCTCTATGGGCCATTACAATGCCCCGGGCGAAATGGCGTCGCGCCCATGATTTGTGGGCAATAAAATCCGCCCCCACCTTCTCTCATTGTCTGGGTGGTTAGTTTGAGCCACAACGGGCTCTCTTCCAGTCACTGGTAGCCGACACTCCAAGTTATGGTCCGAAACAAAATGGGAAGATGATTAAAACAATTGACTTAAACTAGGAATCGTCAAACCTTTTTCTTTATAAAAATCGTGAGTTACTTTCAAGTAAACATAGATGTTTGCACTTACAACAGCTGTTGGCTTAACTCGGAGAAGGAAAGATATGTCTGTCTTATAAAACTTTGACATGACCCAATCAATCACCGGACTCTGTTATCGATTGTTTATTGAGTCTACTGAAACACCTTTTAATCCTGCTACCTCCAAAGCAACAAAAAAGTTAGTTTTCCTACTCCTACACAGCCTGAGAATAGATTGTTTACCCAAAGACCACACTGTCTCTAAGCAGCTCTACTGTGTGGTCAATTTATCACGGGTCGGTGGTATTTACGCTTGAATGCGCGACGATAAATAAGCAGACGATGGTTGCACTAAAGAAGCGTGATCTACCATTGTGTTTGCATCCTTTCTTGTGGATGTGCGGCTTTAATTAAAGACCCGGGGGCATTTACGTCTATAGCTTCTGTTTTTCCTCAAATTCTTTAGGGGAAAACTTTGTGTGAATGCAGTGGACTCGTATTCCTTGTCGAAACGTCAATGCTGATGTGGAAGCTGTTTTTTTCGGTGGTTGAAACCAGCTGAATTGTCACCTGATAGCAGAGTGCTGTGTACGAGGTTTTTGATTGCATTAAGAGAATGAATCATCCACTTTCGACATAAATTTGATTAGGAATCATGCCTTCCTCTGACTCCATTCCAGCTAATTCCAACGAATCTTGTCAGATTCCAGGTATATCAACAAATAAGTGTACAAATATGCAAGGAAAACTCTTATTTATTTAATGATTGAGCAAAAATAATAAAACGTCCAAAGTCCATGAAATGCAATTAAAAATTCAAATCAAATAAATGAACCTTATTAGATTGCAGGTCTTATGAACTTACAGATACAGCTTTAAGGACACGGTTATTTATGAGACTATTTTGGTAACATAGTAAAAACTGATTCAATTAAATGAATATTTTAACGAAAAGCTAATTTTTACAATATTTTTTTCTTTTCTTGCTTGAAGATGTTAAATATAAATAAATAAATAAATATATATAGACGTTTATACCTGTGTTTAATTGGTGCTCACATAAGAGTTTCTCTTAATAGTTTGATATTGGATAAGGATGTGTTATTGCCCTATTAAAACGAAAAAAAATGGTAGAAAAATTAATATCAAAATCTTTGAATTTGGAGTGTTTTTTTAATTTTTAAATGCAAAAGAAATAAGTGGAATTGTCAAGTTTTCGTTTCACAAACAAGTACTATATTACCCAACACTTGGGGTGATTTAATAGATTATTTCTACCTCTGTTTGGTTGAAGACATGCAAAAACTTGCATTCTTTATATTTTAATATTATCATAACCCCGTAATTACGACATTTAATACGAAGTTTGATCCCTAATTAGTTCGACATTTAAGGACGTGTTTGCCTTCACTGGCTAGAGCACTAGGGCTACTGTGGATGTTCTGGGGCAACCTACAGAAGAGGAAGGAAGGAAAGAAGGTAGGAACAGGTGTGTGTGGCCAGTGCCAATGACTCATCATCCTAATCCCATATCCATAGGGTAAACCAGGTCACGGTCGGTGTAACGAAGTTGGCATTTCTGTGAAACTCATCTTTTAATGTTCCACTCCCCGGTTTGTTTATATAAAGCGAAAAAAAGGTTGAAATCCGATTAATTCCATGTCTGATTGGATCGTCAAAACTTGGATGAGTGTCTACCCGATAAAACCCCCACAAATCGATAATCGTCCTCCTTTTTTTCCTGTCTACCTTTAAATTTATGCTTAAATTAAGAAATTAGAAAGCCGTCAAATAGCAAAGGAAAGCATCTAAGCCAGGGGTAAATAAAATTTTCATTTCCGCATTGCGATGCTTTTATTTAGTTCCTGTTGCTTTCTTCCCCAGAATAAGGAAAGGAAAGATTTTTAAGAAGGTTATAACTCCTCTGATTTTATGCAGACAGGAGATAAATTTAATATATTTAATTAAAGTTTACTAGACAAAGAATAAGTCCAAATTCTTCAGTGTTTCACTCAAAATAACAACTATTGGCCTATATGACGGCTTTGGCATAACCGGTAGTAATAATAGCTTCAGGAAAAATTGAGAAAGACAGTTTTAGTAAAGCCTTTTATACATCTGAGAGTCCTGAAAAGTCATTTTTACCCTTGGAGTCCATTCCATTTCGTCAAATCCCCGAATATGGATCATGGAATAACAGAATGACTGACGGTTATGAGTCTGAGAGCTTCGAGATTCATACTTTATCCAGGGAAATTAGAAACCTCTCCAAGCATTTAAAAGCAATTAAAAACGTTTCGGTAGACAATGAAGTCCCACTATTTTGGAATTCGCGCAGACCAAAGCAGTAGCGAGTTAGGTTTTAGGTAGTGAGGTGTTCGTTTTCCCTGCTTTTCAGCGCTTAACTACATTCGTCAACGATTAAACGTAAATATCTTCCACTGTGAATCAGTTTGAATGCTGAAGAAGGGTTTGCACTTTCAAAGGAACATCATTAATCCAACTGGAGTAGGTATTCATTGCACTCTGCTTTTAAAAAGCTGACTAAACATTGAGAGTGCATTGTCATATTTACATTTAAATGATTGTACTATGGAAAATAGTCTGCAAAACGACGTCTTAAGACCAATTGCCCACAAACTCTGTGTGAAAATAATAGTGCCGCTTAAGGGAGAGGCAGTATGTGTGTGTAAAAAGGCGTGAGGAAGGCTTGTGCTTGCAATTACCCGTCTTTTTACCACACCGAAACGTTGCATTGGCAGCTGTAACCGCGCTTGATTGATGGCCAAGAAGAGGCACCCCAGTCTACTCCTCAATGTGTTGCCCAATTTGGAGGCTAGCACGCCAAAAAACCACCCCATTTTTCCCCCCAACTACAACTAAGATGTTCTTTTACTAAATACTAGTTTGTGCTTAATTACTGGTGCCAATTAGGCACCGTATTTGGGCTCCTCTAACAATTCTACTTGAGCTAGGGTTAAATGCAAGGTTTGTAATTTATCATTTGTGCCAGGCAAACTGATTTTTGGTAAAACTGCACTACCTGGTTGTGGGGAAAAGAGGGGGAAGGCTTAATCTTCCCTCCGTGGTAAAAGTACGCGGTCGGAAATGTATATCCAGAACTCTGGGCATAACTTTTGCACCCTTCTGTATGTGTGTGCGTGTGTTTTGACACCTGTCGTGGTTCTGTGAGGTTGTCAAGGGTGACAGTAGTTCACTTCCTGCTCTCTGGATTTATTAGTTGAAACTAAATCACTTTGCTAGTCCCAGGCTTTGCTAGCGGTCACAAATCACAGGCACTGTGTGGAATCGTCTTGATCAATCGAGCCGGACAAAATTAAAACACGGATCAATTACAAAGCGACATTTTAAAGCCTCGAAAATTGAGTTGATAACTACATTAGCATTCCCGCAGAGGGTCTGGTTTTTGAAATGGATTTGAAACCGAAATTTTGCGTCGTGTGTGCCCTAATGCTGGGCTCGCACCCTCGTGGAAAATAATATTATGACGGGGATGACATTTGGGGAAAATTGAATCTTTTGCTTCCCTTCTTCTCCTCGTTTTTGGAAAAGAAGGCATTTTAGGTGGGGAATTTGCTTATTGTGTACCCGGCCATTGAAAAAGAAGGTCACTGCAGACAGAGTTTAGCATTAATGTGGAAACAACGGGAAATTTTCTGCTCTATCAAAACACTGGCATGACGCTGGTACGATAGTAATCCTCACCCACGTCAAACATAACGTCATTGTCAAGAAAAATTGAAACAAGACAGGAAAAATTAACTATAAATAAAAATTGTTAATATTTTTTACCAATTATTTTCTACGATTAATATTTTATTCCAAAAGATTTCGAAAACTTCGCCATTTTCGTGAGAAACGAACTGCTAATACTAATTATTAAGTATTTACAATTATTTTATAATTTATAACTAATTTTACAGCCTAAGAGCATTAAGCTTGCTGAGAGTTCATGCATAAAGGAGGCTCCATGCTTGTCTCTCTTCCTAATGAACCAAATCGTTTAAAACTCAAACATACCTCTTAGGACATTCATTTCATTACTCTCTAGGAATTTACGACTACTCTTGGTATTTATTTTTAACTCCGCGAATTCTTCTCTAAATGCCAGCCAGCCAGGCTGTTTCTCATTTGTATATAAATCGTGAAACGTAACGGTTATAAACTGAAAAGGCAGCCACTGCCCCCATAAATTATCCGTCTTTTTATGCCACTGTGCATCTACAGGGCAAACGCAAAGGAATGCCCATTTATGAGTTTTCCGGAAATACAGATGAATCTTGGAGTAACATATAGCCAAAGCCACACTTATCCATACAAGGGAAACCAGGATTTAATTGGATAATATGTTCAAAGAGTAGGAGATGGTCTGCGAAATTCAGAAGTGGGCATCAAACCAGTTGAGTTTGATGATAAGCTGCTTCTTGGAGCTTATACTGCTCAATCTGATGAGTTGGAATCGGCAATTAAGCTTAGTTTAAACCATACAGCTGTTTATCGATGTTGTCTTCAAAAAATTAACGGAATTCCCGCCATGTGAAAATGAGTGCCTCGTTATAAATCATTCGGAAATAACAGTTTTTGCAACGGTGATAGGAAAGGATCGACACTGACATTTTTGGGCTCTTCAAATCAAAACCAAAGGAATTTCGCAATATTTGAGGCAAAAATAAGCAATGAAATCATGTAAAGAAAAATAATTAATAAATCTTCGCCACTTTATTGATTTTTTTCAAATTCAGACAAAACTTATGGAATAGCATGGTTATTTACATTTTAATCAGTCATTTTCAAAAGCGATTTCTCTGGTCTACTCGAACTTATTGAACCTCAGTAAGCTCTTTTAGTCTTCAGCCATTATTTCTTCCGGAAATGCTGTATCTTCTATCAGGATTTTTTTATTTAAATTCATGAAAAAAGTAGTAAGTAGTCAATGCGAGTAGGACTAAGGTGCGGTCAAATGTGTTCATTCCTTAACTATTTTAAAAATATTAAACCTTTCAGTCACTAACCTATTTTCATTTGGAAAATCCTGCATTCGCCACTACGATTCGTTTGAATATAAACATCTATTTCACCGTTTTTAGTGACTAACAAATGCTGGAAAAGCATGAGAAGAAGAATGAGAGCAAGTCCATTTTAATAAGGCAGTTTAAGAGGCGATTTTTCAATAAAAAGTGAATAAATAGCCCATTTCAGGCTGTTTTCGTCTCTAGTCAATTTAATTTTCCTTAGACATATTAAATATTTTAGTTACTCAGCGAATAACCAGTGTTTTTCAGCTCTGTTTTTCTTCCTACATTTTCCATCTCAACTTTTATGGAAAATTAATAAAACTTTTGTAGTCTTTATTAATTATTAAATACTAATAAATGCTGGATGAGTTGATTATGGGAGCAAATCATTGGGCAGTTTACCGGTTTTAATAATTAATAAATAATAATGGATGGATACCAGTATGTACAAGAAGAGGAGATGGAGGATGACATGACTCGGAATGCAAATCAGTTTCATTAAATCGCTAAAAATATAAATTTTTAATTGTCAGTCTAATAGAGCATTTCGAAATGCGGTTTCTCAATCCATTTTTGCTTTCTCGTATACAAAATTTACTATAAGTTTCTTTTATATCTCCAGAAAATTATACTAATAATTTTCTGGTTATCCCGAAATATAATTTATTCACCTTTCGTTATTATCTGTACAATATGAACTATTGTTTAAGTCGTTACTATGACGCCTGGCACTTCGTTGAATAAACTTGGAGTTACCACGCGTCTCATCTCCTGTGGCCGTGATATAACGTAAAGTTTACTAAACAGACCACTGTAGGTAGCATAGCGCCTCCGTACTTTACATTAGTTTCTTAAATTTTTTAGTTTTTAATTCATCCATTACTTTTCGAGAAAAGACGCCCAGCAAAATCATTGAGCAGTTTAAGCAATTAGAGAGCAGAATAATTGTGAGATGAAGATGAAGATGATGCTGAAGATGAAGGAGGTAATACAGAGCTTAAATCCAAATCGTGAAAATTAAATCGTAGTTAAACCAGCCAGCTTGAAATGAGGTTTCTCAGTCAAGTAGTGCATGAAATGGCCTCATTTCTGGAACAGTTTAATCAGCCTGTTTGACATTCGGTATCTCAGTCTTGTAGGGGAATAATCGAACGTATTTCTGGTTGCTGGCCTCTCTAGTCTATTGAACTGACTTCGAATCTATTCACCAATCACTTTTCTACCGAACACGCTGCAATTTCTATTTCGTTTCGAGAGAAGGCCACTGAAGCCATTTTCATGTTTTTGAGGCCTGAGAAGAAGAAAGTAGGGAGGTGATTCATAGCGCAATATATAATCAGTCAAAATGGCAGTTTAATACATCATTTTGTGGTGCAGTTTATCAGTCATATCGAGGACTAAACGCGCACTTTCTCAGTCATCTTCCGCTCTAGTCTATTAAATTATTTACAAATTAATGTTTCAAAAGAAGGTTACGAGCATTTTTAGAGCAATTTACCGGTTTTCTATTCCTCACACATCCAGTCAATCGAATTAGATGTTTAATAAGTCACTTTAAGGTACAGTATTTCAACCAATTCGTGGATTTAACGACCGCATTTCTGCCGCATTTCTTCGCTCTCCAGTATTGCACGAAGCAGACACTCGAGGAGATTCAGAAACGCGCACGTCGGAATTACCTTCGTCGGGCGCGATCTCTTTACCCGCCGGTTAGCGGCGGCGGAGGAATAAACGCCTACGCCGATCGGGCGCCGAGAAAAGTTGACGGCAACGGGGCGCGTCGCCGCTTTACACGGGAGGAACGCCGCTCAAAGCGAGTGAAGCGTCTCGTGCGTCAACTGAGTCGCAGTTTCCGCGAGTTCTACTGCGAGTGGCACCGAGACACCTACACCCTCCAGCCAGAATGCAGCTGTCTTTGCTGAGACCTCCACCGATACTCATTCAACCATTCACCCACCCACCCACCCACCGAGACAATGACTCACTCACTCGATTAATTCACCCAGACGCGAGCACAACAAAGCACAACCCATGCCCGATAGGTGTTGCGTGTAACATATCTCACAGCTCTTGTTGTTGGTTCTCACGTCACACTGCATTTCAAGTCACAGACTCCTCGAAAAAGCCCTTGTTTGACTCCTACTTACCGCTGGTTGTCTCTTTTTTGTGAATACGAACTCTGCAGTCAGTATTAAAGATTACTTAGTAGTTAATAATATATATACGCACATATTCAAAGAGTGTTTTAATGTCTTTCTAAAGTACGATTCGATGCAGGAGGCGATGGAACTAATGCCGAAATTCCGAAATTCGGAAACTACATTTGTTTTCAGGATTACCTAGTAGTCAATGTTATATATACGCATATTGAGGCAATGAATGCATGCAAAGAGGGTCAAAATGATGTTGAGCACTTGAAAATTAAGAAAATCAAAATACATTTACAACTAAATACATAAATTAAAAATTGTTTGGTAGTTATACACTTAAGTGGTGTTTAATTTTTTCTCAAAATATAAATAAATGCTTGAGTTATGAAACTGATATCAAGTGTTAGAAATTCGTGAATCTGCAATTTTTTCCTTCATAATTGATGCATAGTTTGAAAGAATGAGACCAATGGACTTTATTTAATACAATTTTCTTTTATTTATGTAAAAAATTATGTAGAAACTGGAGTTTCCTAGGCCGAAGACTGCATCGATTGTTTCTCAATTAACTCTATCATTTGAATTCGCATGAATAAAATGTAAAAATAGAAATTTTGGTTAGAATTAACATTCATTTGTGCTTGTCGAAAAAAAGAAAGGAAAGGATAATAATTTTCTGGCTAAATAAGTTGTTTAACGAATATTCATATTCACGTATCACATATTGCCAAGGTGTTTCCCAAATTATAAATTAATGAAGAAGTGAGAAACTAAGTAGAGAATTCTTAAAATTAGATTACTCGAAATTATTCAGAAATAAACTGTGATTTTCAGGAGAACCCTAGCAGTATCGAAGTTGGGTTTTTATCGAGCGAATTGAGTAATCCCGTATCTTCCATGAAGCACTCAGCTTAAGACAAACGAGGAAGTCAAAAATGGTTTGGAAACTGCTTTTAAAACCTTTTCAGAACACTTTAAACAGTCGATGAACGACTATTGAGTAGGTTTGGGTGTTGTCATCGAGAAAGACACCGTAGAAAGAGTAAAATCGACCATTTATTTTTACATTTCTTACCCTGAGAAGGTAACCGGATTATCCCTGCGATATCCCTGATGGATAGCGATAAAAGGAGAAGCAGAAGAGGAAGAGGTGAATCAGAGTAGAAATCTGGTTCCGGCTTACGATGATAGTGAAAAAACCCTTCAGTGACTCATAGTGAATTCATTTATCCCATTGCAGATTCATCTCTATGCGAACACGATTCATAACTGTTATATTCATATCAGCTGCGACATTGCCACCTCTGGCAGGTTAAAAAGATAAACAAGGAAGCAGTTTGTTGTTTGTTCGGTAGTTTAATATTCATGAATAATAAATTATTCCCTAGTGAAGCTGTTTCATTCGTTTTTTTTATATCAAACGCAACTGAGTTGAGTGAGACCTGGAGGAATGTTCGGTTTCTTAAAAATTACATTTTTCTCAATGGAGGACATGTCACTTCTCTGCTGCCAATAATTTTTTTAAATTATAATAGTCTGCGAAAATTCATTTCTAATCTAGAGAGTAGAACCAATAAATATTTTGGCATCAAAATCTTTCAACTTATTATACAAAATCAAAACTTAACATATTATGATGTTTTTGTTTATATTTATTTTACGTTTTAAATGTACAATCAAAATAGTTGTTCAATAAAGACATTAAAAAAATTATTAATAGTTGGTCCTCGTAAGACAAGCATTAGTGTAACAAAAACTGGCTCTTGTTTTAAAAGTAATGACTGCTGCCTTTGAAAGAGAGGGATAAACTTCGTCTTCGGCAAAGCACAGGTCTGGCCGAAAGTTGAGAGATAGAGAACGTCAGACTAACTCCAAATCTAATTGTTCGAGAGGATCGCAAGATCACGGCTCCTAAAATCACCACAGAGTCCCTCACTCAACATCAGTAGAACTCAGTTTCCACTGTTCGTCTAGGGCTACTGCATACCGGAGATGGATTCCACCACGAAAGAGCTGCAATTAGAAATCCTCTGCTCTCAAAGACGACAGCTGTGGTTTCCGGAGGGAACTGTTAAGGAACTTCGGCACTGGAAACTTTCTAATGAAGTTGAACATCTCAAATGGCCACCACAATCGCCAGACCTCCTCAACCCCATTTCTGTACATTTATGGCCGATTTGAGAGTCAAGTAAGAAGTCCATTACCTCTAATATAACCGTTTGATGGTGTTGTAATTGAAGATTGGGCAAAAATTCCTCTAGAATCAACAATTCACACTTCATAAGAATCAACACTTCAGAAAATTAAGAATTGTTGATTTTTTAAGGTGTTTCCATTATTTTGTCCCACAAACGTTATCAGGCATTTTTAATATTCTTAATGGGAGAAATAAATTAACATTTTTGAAGGATCTGCTGGGATTCAAGGCGTACACCGGGTTGTCATAAAATGGCTGATTCACCAGCCCCCACTTTATTGGGAATGTCTCAAACGTCTGTTTTCGTGAATAAACGAAACTATGGGATTTCTTCCCTCGATTGCCCTTTTCACAAATCACTTAAAATGACTTATCCAATAAGTCATGTTCGAATGAAACGAGTGACAAAATGCTGCATTTAGTTTTAAATTCAGTCACCAATTTAGCATCGCTAATCATCTATGGAGTCTGGGGAAATTTGGTGGCGTGGTCGTTTTAAAATTTGTCATGTCCACGTTTTACCGTAAGCACTCAGGTCGTAATTTACCTTGTCATTGCCCATCTATGGCCTTTCCGAAAATCTCGAGCATACACACGATCTCCAACATTAAATCTACTCCTTAAAGCTGCTCTTTTTGATCGTGGAACGCTTATCTCAGGTAACATAGCCGAATGAGTAGTTCCAAATTTTCGACCCATGAGCATTTTCGCCGGAGATTTTTCTCCAAGCGTTGTAGAAACGTTGTAGAATCTCGTTGTTCCTTCCCCCTTTGCTTTGAAAAGAGCTCGCTTTAGGACGTCGAAGAAGCGTTCTGCTTGTCCTTTTGATTGAGGGTGGTAAGGTGGTATACGTAAGTTCTCAATACATCTATCTTTACGAAATTTTTCGAATTGAGCTGACGTGAATTGTGTGCCATTGTCAGACACTACTGTTTCTGGAGATCCATGTGCCGCGAATATTCGATCTAGCAAAGTCATGGTAGTGTTAGTGGCTGCTTGTTTTAATGCGACGATCAATGTCCATCCTGGGTGGGCATCAACGGTGGCTAAATACCAGATTTCAAGTTCTTTCATTTCAGTCATTAAACATAGTGGATGCTTCTAGCTGCTTTGGCCGCTGCTGAGTTTCCTTTCTTAAACTCATAACAATAACTTAGTGTTCCTCAAATCATTCTTGGGTAGTTCCATCTTACAATATCAAATCATCCGAGCTTAGAGTTGAAACGTAAGTTAACTCCTGACAAAGAGCCAAGTATCACCTTTCGGGTACTGTTTGATACTTTCATAAGGCGCCAGGATTTGTTGATGACGTTAAGCCAAGGTTCGACGTTCCAGCAAGCCTTCGAAGAGTAGCTGAATAACTTAAGATTTCATGTCATTTTGTCCCCATGTATGTTTATTCTACTGATGCTACTAGTGCTGATTGCCAAAGCCTGCATTTCTACACCATCCGCGCTGCCAAATGTCGTGTTTTAGGGCTGAGCATTTTTGGAGTGGAAACCTTTTCACAGTGGGAAACTACCTATCGCGCACTTCAAAGTTGATGTCAGACACATTAGAAGTGACTGTGTACTCTCTATGGTTGCGAAATTTTGAAACGGACTCGATTTTTATCACTAAGTTGTGTAATCAATTATTAATTCGTCTTTACGAGGCGACTCCGGAAATCGTCGTTGTTACAGCACAACAGGACGTGTGTATTTTAGAAATTAATTTACAAAAACGATATATATATATACATAAATTAAAGATATATATTTAAAAATATATTTTAAAATATAAAATATTTATTTTTTAGTTATTAAATTATTTATTTAAAAAATTGGTTATTTAAAGATATCTAAAGAATTGGTTAAAACCTTATAAAAATGGCAGACCTCCCAGACTATCAGAGGCCAAAACGTTGTCGGCATTTCAAGAGGTACTGTCTCAAAATTAATGAGCGCAGTCTTTAAAAGAGATGAAAAGGCGTCCTCAGAAAAGGAGGCACAGGTCTGGTCGAAAGTTGGCGAATTTGTTGGCTGAGAGGTACCGTCGAGTTCTTTTATCGATTTGTTCGAAAGGACCGCAAGACCATGGCTCCTAAAATCAGTGAACACCCAGAAATGAACCCTGTTCCCACCTGGAGCTGAACATATCTGGAATTCTTCGCGGAAGAGCTGCAATTAGGAAACCCCTGTTCTCAAGCTGTTTCCACTATTTTGTCCAAGTAGAGCAAGTGAGCGTATTGCTTCACAAGTGTGATATTAAGGTTCGAAGACGGACTTCTAAGAATTCTGTTTTTCTAATGTTATGAGTGAATTTTAAAAAATAACTCTTTAATCAATCATAAGACTCTTTTATAATAAAAGTCACTTATTTATGCCATAGCTGGGTCGATAACTCCGTTTCATATATTAAACATTTATTTGAAACGAATACAAAATAGATAATTTAAAAGGACGTTTGATTATTAAAATCACCTTTATTTAAAGAATTTAATTTATTAATTTATTTTATTTGAGAATTTAATTTTAATTTCGATGATTTTCTTAGGAAATGCAAATCATTAATGATGTCCATTTTCTATTCGACTTTGGTAAAATATTGACACTCGACTTTAACTAAAAATGTCTGTTCTCCATAAACTCCTCTTTCTAAAAGGATTTGCTTAAAACTGATTACTTTTAACGAAAAGCTTGGTGAACTCCTAGTGAAGTCATCTGACATATTGTAACTTGTTTAAGATTGATGATTCTTCCAACCCACGCCGTTGTAGCTGAATCCTCGATGACATCATTGAACGTCCAGCTGAACAAGCATCTTCAACACAATTTACAAACTTCCCACCCTGGTAGACCTAAGTCTCTTCTTTGTTCGTCACTGGCATCCTCTGATGACAAGGAATAAAACAGCGAGATAGCTATTGTTACAATCGCTTATTTGCCCGTGAATGCTCTGGTTTACTGACAAGACCATCTTAAGCGAAGCAGCAGCACAAGCGGCTTATCAAAGGACCTTTGTTACTACATGTCACCTGAAATTCACCTAGAACCTAACTGTGGTAAATCTATTAAGTAAACCCATGCAAACAAGTCTATCTTGTGTTCCTCCTACTTATTGCCTGTCAACCGTCAATACCTCGGGCAATTGACGCTGTCGTTGCCACAAAACGCCATAATAGAAGGTGTTTCCATTATTTTGTCCAACAACTGAACAAATATATTTTGGTTTAGTCAAATATACCTCTGCTCTACCTCCATCGACTACAAGATGATAATACCAATCCTTCAACGAAGTGGAAATTTACAGTTTGATAGCAGGGAAAGGAAACCTGTAAAGAACATTTAATTTTCCTCGCCTTCCTCACTCGCTTCTCACCCAACTGAACTCACTCCTGTCAAATGCATTTCACCAACAGGTGCGAATCTCTCAGAGAGTTGTCTTTAGGCTATTTTATAAACTGATATGTAATTCGGCTACTTGCAAATTACCTCACAGCTGGCAGAGTCCCGAGAATTGTTGCTTAAACTCACAACACCAAAGCTCGCATCCCGGTCTCTGTTTTGCGTTAAAACCCTTTGAAGTACCTATACTAATAATAATCATCATCATCATTACCATTCACGTCGCTATAAACAGTGCGCGAGCGGTTTCGTGAGAATCTCACTAGATCGACGGTCATAAAAAGCCACTGGATTATTGTTGTTGTTGATATCTGGAGAAAGTGGCCTTGTTTTGTTTGTTTTTTGTATCATAATCCCACAACGGCTTGTTTTCAGCTGCCCCGGTAATGTCAGAGATAACTTCAGATCCGTATTTTCTGGTTGGGTGAAGGGCCCGTACTACTGCCAATTGGGTCATTTCCGGTGAGCAGAATTCTTAGGAGTAAAAGGTACAATTTTTCTTACATTTTAGAACGTCTTTTAGTTACCGGCACCCTATGAAAGATTCAACAACTGCTTGAGGGACGGATTCTGGAGGTTGCTCTACCACTCTAAATGCTTTGAAACATTTGCCGTCCTTGAGAGAGGAGGTTTTCTAAACGCAGCTCTTCCGTGGTGGAATTCAGCTCCTCGTGTGCAGTTTCCAAGGAAACTGGGTTTTCTAGGTGTGCATTGAAGAGCTCTGAAGTGATCCTAGGAAGCGATTTAGAGACAGGTGATCTCTCTTGACCAAAAACTTCGATATCTTTCGGCCGTTTCGACGTTTTTCCCTCTCTTTGAAATGAGCAGTTTCTGTTTCACCAGTACCTGCGCCTGTCATACGAACACCAACAATTTGGCTTTTTTGAGAGTCTGAGAGGTCTGCCTTTTCATCAGGTTAAAACAATTTTTTGAATATTATTGCAATTTAATAAATCGGATGGCAAAAATATTAATCAAAGGCTATTGAAACATGTCGACATTTGTGTGTTATTATTATGCCAAAATTCTTAGAACTTTATTCAATTTCGCTTCATTTTTTCCTAATAATAATAATACTAATACTATGATAATATCTGATACTTTGTAACGAAGTGAACGCACTGCACACAATTCACTACCGTACAAAACGCGAGTAAATGCTCCAGATTGCAACTATTTACTTTTTTTGGGAAATATTGCTGTCAGTTACTTCCCCATTTGTTGGAGATTCTCTTCGCTCGTCATTTACACAAAACTAGTGGAAGTGGACTGCTTACCTGTTGTATAAACCAACAGATAATGTTCTTTCGTCATCCATATCAGAGTATCCAGTTAAACAGATCCTTCATGGTGAATCGAATAAGTTTACTTCGACTGATTCCTCACTGAACACACAAGATGAGTAGAGGTGATACTGCTCACCATATGGTTTATTAACCCGAGTTCCTCCACTTTTTAAGATCAATAAATCAAACTGCTAAACTATGATTTTTGAGATTTGGCAACCTTAAGTAGGAAATAAAATTAGCTAACTCCTCTCCAGATATTTGAGAGCTTCTCTAAATGACCTCAAACACGAAGCTAAGTGGTCGCTAATTCCGTGTCCTCAGCGCGCAGCCTGTTAGGTCGCTTAGGGACAGGTGGTGGTATTTGAGAACCCTGCTTGGGTAAACATGTCAGAAAACGGTCAATTTTCGCATTATCTGGGTGCACTTTTGAGGTCAATCAGTAAAACGAAAATAGAACCCAATAAACACTTATTAAAGGATTTTGATGTTCCCTACCTATTCTACCGTCCTATATTGTTTCCTATTGATTGATTCCCTTCTGCCGCAAAAGTAGACTTTTTAAATTCACGATGGCAATTTCTGACAGTCAGCAAGAAATCGATTTTTGAATATTATTTTACCGGTTGTGAATTGAACGAAACAAATACTCACTAGCCAAGGGAATATTTAACACGCCTCTAAGAGTATCCGAGTTCTCAGGGTTTGATTATCCTCATTAGAGACACATTCAAACTCGACGATCCTGACATACTCTTATCAATAGTGCAGCTTATTGAAGAGTTTGCTTAATAAACCAGCAGCAAATGCGGAAAAACTTCAGCAAAATGCTAGAGGTGCATGCAATAAAAACAAATGGGCCGATGCAACACTCGAGTGATGGTTCCTATTCGATGCTTGAAGAAAAGTTTGCGTCGAAGAGAGAGTTTGCTCCCTTTCTTTGGTGTCGTCGTAACAGGCACCAAGTTGGCATATCTAACACGCTATGACATCCTTTAAATAAGTGAAGTGCAACTACATTTTTAATAGGCACATGTTTTCGAATTCTTGTTTAAAAAAGATTTATTAGCTTCATTTTACAGGGGTAACAGTATATAAGGTTGAAACCTTAATTTTTAAGCTCAAATGGAGAAAGGAAATACGTTAGCTTGAAATTCAAAAAAGTTGACCTGCCATATGAATTAGCCGTCAAATCATATCGCGAAAACAGGTCCGTGTTTCGAAGCTGCGGGCATTATATCACTGTATTACAAAGAATGTAAATAAAAAGTAATAATTAGATACTGGTACATATAAAATTTCCTGGTAATATCATTTTTACTTTACATATTTGATAACCTACCACAACTTTTATGTTTAAAAATTTGTTATAAGTGTCTTGGAATAATTTTCTGTATTTTTAACACCGCTTTAAAATTTGATATTAATTTGATGATGATTAAAAACTGAAAAAGGTCTCAAAGAGCAGCGCTATTGTCTACTTAACGATTTTCACGGGTGTGAATTCGAACACAGAATCCTTGCAGGAGGTGATTCTTAGTATCAATTTTAAAAAAGTGGTCTTAGCGAGACACTAAATTCCCCAAGTTGATATGCCCGAGCAGCAGATTTCTCAAGAGGAAATAAGACATCTCTCTAGGGTGTTCCAGTAATTGCTCCAATACTCAATTCCCAACTATCCCCTCCTCCTCCTCTTCATCCCACTGCCTATCAACAAAATAAAGCCTGGTGGTCTGACGTTGCCTCAGTGTCGGGAAAGCAGGTCACAGGGGCAACGACAGTCGATGAGTCATGCGAGAATTGTGCTAGTGCAACTGTCCCTCCTCCTCCTCCAGTTCCGTTTTTGCTGCTGCTGCTCCTGTAATTCGATCCCCCGGGCGACAGTGATGATGATCTCTCTCTCTATTCGTCTCCTTTACACAGAACTGTATCAGACAGCATTATTTTTCAAAGGTATGTCACGCCTCCCCTTCTTAGTAAGTTTCCTAGTGAGATTTCGGTCTTGGAGACGGTATCAGGGATTGCCGAATCTTTCCAATCTGGAATCCGGTGGACGTTCTAGTTAGAGTCTATAAGGAACAAGGTAAGCTATATGTGTCCGTGGTCTCAGCCGGATCCAAGTTTCACCACCGACTTCCACTTATCAAAAGGCTCTGTTCCATTTCAATCTTCAGCTGCAACAGGCTGTTTAGAAGTCGTACGCAAACGTGCCCGATCTCCGATGTTAAATCCGTATCTAGGAGTCTCCTTTGTTCGAGGGGTGGTTATCCCAGATACGACCACCCAAAAGTGTTTCATTTGGAGTTCTTACTACTAGGAGTAGCCCGGCAAGTCATCTAGTTTATCTATATTTCAATCAGAGCATTTCGTTGCTCCAAACCGTCTAAAATTGCCTTTTTATTTATCGTCTAGACCGAGAGAGGAACATATGCAGTCAAGATATGTCTGGGTTCCTTTGTTCAGAACAAGTTCGGTGAAAAACGATGGTACTTTGAAGTGTAGAATGTAGAAAATTGGGTTGAAATCATAAGGGCAAATTTATTTCTTATATGGATTTATTAGGTCTTTCACACATTGTTTATATTTACCATTTACCTCGCCGTGATATTGAAAAAAACCACTGTGAAAGATGTTCCATCTTTTTATTCTCAATAATAACGTTTTGTACAAAATAAATCCTCCATATGCCTCTAATTTGAGTAACGAAGATCGACTTTTTCGTCGACTAAGTAGCGAAGGACCTTGGCGATATTTCGACAGTCATCTAAAAATGAAAGAAATGTTAAAAAATGCTACTGAAATTCATGAGTAGAACTTACCGATGCCACTATGCTGCCTGCCCTCGAATTGGAGACCCATACTCTTGAGCATTGCAGCCAAGCCTCCAGCGTAACAGCCCATATACTCTGAATACGCCTAAAAGCACAAACCACACAGGTAATGCCACCTCAAAACTACTGAATTCAATATAAGTAGACGAGCACCTTTTTGACATTCACCCATCGTCGCATGTAGGAAGGGACTGAGAGACCACTGAGCGACGTCTGATGAGGCAACCTATCGACGGATCAATTAGCCAAGACAAAGACGACACGCTTACATGAACTGCAGGTCCCAATCACCACACGTGACAAATGCTAGACTCTGCTTGTCCTCATCCGTTGGAAAGTGTCCATCCATCCATTTTTCAAAGTCCTTAAAGAAGTCGTGACGCGTCAAGACATCCTTACTTTCATAACATCGGGAAATGTAGCCTCAAAATCAACCCTGTCCTGGATGATCCCAGTGAGCTGAAACCAGACGCAAAAATCGATAGAATTGGTAGTCTAGCAGCCTCTTTGGCGTCTTAAGCGACCGGCAATACCCTGGTGCAAAAGTCGGAGAGTTTGGGGTGGTGAACGGGTCGAACATAGCGGTGAAAGTGATCGATTTCCGGCAAGCCTTCGCCTCGCAACAGCAGTACAGGGAACTCAATGATCTCCTGTGGAGAGATGCGTACTCGAGGCCCGAGGCAGGTCGCTTCGAAGTCGAGAATGAGGAAGCTCTTGACCCCCTTCAACGGGGTACCCGAAGCACCCAGAAGCCTTCGCGCCTGAAAGACAACGAGGAGGGTAAGTGAACACCTACTTATAACGCATTAGTAGCGTGGATTTCGTTTAATGATAATCGTTGGGATAGGAATGTGCAATTCCTCAAATACGGAGGCTCTACACTTGTCTAACACATTCCAGAGTTTCTCATTTTAAATAATGACCCATACGAGGGTACATCGAAAGACCAGCGGGAATTTAATTATCGACAAAAGTGAAATATGCGCGAACATTTCACATAAAAGAGGTTTGTTTTCAGATCCTCTATAAGAGCCGCTACTTTTTAGAAGACTATGGAAACCAGAAATGATTTTGAGACAGGGTCCAGCACCTAATTTTTGGTTAAAGTGCAAGGAGGGCAGGTTATGGAACTCGCAGACTGGAGTCTACAAGAGGATTCAGCGACTTCGAAGAATATCCACACTCTCACGGAAGACCAGAAACCCCAAAAATCACTAGTGTCGTTGGTCGTTGGTGAATAACTGTTAGATGTCAGAAAGCTAATTCGCAACACTTAGATCCTCTCCAAGATGGATTTACTATCCCAATTGACATTGGAGATTGTACTTTCACGAGTAACCCACATGACTTAAACTAACGTCTCTTCTAGGACGTCCACGGCTTTCGACGCACTGACATGACATGTGTTTACTGTAATGGGATGGAAATTTACATTAATTAAGAGAAGGGAGACAGCTTTGTAGCTGGCAGCTACACTTAGATTCTCTTCATAGATGGATCCACTATCCTGGATCCAAAACCATGGGGAGAGTGTTTACTAGAGCGGTGTGTGTCAGTGAAGATAGTCGTGTTATGATATGTTTGACCAGATTTATCGGCAAAAATCTTGGCCAATTAGATCAAACGAACGCACTCAGTTAAAGGGGACCAACATATTCATCGGTAGCGGTGTAAAATACTCACATCAACGTAGCGTCATTACAGCTCTATTGGAGGACGACGATGAGAAAGAAGACAAAAACGACGACGAAGAACACTAGGAAAATGAAGAAAAAACTTGAAGAAGTCGCAAAAGAAGTGGACGACGACATTAGTTGGAAGAAGAGTAAGAAGACGAGTGAGACAAAGAGCACCGAATCTCAATAAAAAACAGTCAAATGCCTTCCATCAGACTCCGAAAAACCCCTTTTTCATGAGAGAAGGACCAGAACATTCTGTCACCATTTGTTTCCTGTGAAAAATGCCTTTTTCAAAGACGACGCCCTTGGTGAAACCCGAAGATATCGACTTGACGAGAGCATTGTTAAAAAGAAGAGGAAGATGGCACAAATGAAGACAAGGCAGACGAAGAGCTGGAAGGAGTGTAGGAAGAACTCTTTCTGGAAGCGAAATTTACCAACGGAGATGGCACTTGAAAGCAATTCAATGGATGGACAAAATAATGGAAACACCTTGCATTTGGGCTTCATAACCTTTTAACATGTTATAGGCGATGTAAACGTGACATATTTCATTTATTTCTAATTATCTGCGTTGGTTTAAAAACTGCTTTTTTATAGATATTGATAAAAATAGTCTATTATGTTATAAAAGAGGTCAAATTATTGTTGTTCGCATGTCTACTTTCGAGAATACTTCGACTGAAAGGCCCACCAGACTTCCTCAACAAAAAGCCCGACGGAGCCCATTTTAGGAACGGCAACAGAAGAAGAGGAGGAAGATAATGGTGAAGAGACCGAAACTGGAAATGCGGACTTGCCTAAAATGCAACAATGCTGTGAGGTTTTCGTACGATAACTCCACCTTCTGATCAACCTAACCACCTCTAACAGGTACACAAGAAGCAAGACCACAAACAAACGCACACAAAGGGGAGAGAACCAGCATTCCGCTACGTTTATTGTTGTTTTTCTAACCACGCACACACACAGGACCAGGTAGGTGGGGAGTAGACCGACAGAGTTTGACTTGTGAGTGACCAAGATCGGCGACGTTTCGTTACGCGGGGCTGTGGGAAGGGGCGCAGCGCGGAGGTATCACAGAAAAGGGGTTTTCTGGTAACGCTGAAGCTGCCTACGTCGTCATTGGCGTTGGAGCAGTGACAGCGGCGGACGCGGCCTTCTTGGCGTCGTAGTCGTAGACGGCCTCGACAATCTCCGTGGCAAGGCGTTGAAGAAGGAGCGCACAGGTCCGTTGTTCCTCCGAGGGACCCACGCCGGGACTGACCACCACCTCACCGCCGCCACCTTCTCCGAACACCAAGGGGAATCGCGCAACGGAGTCGCTGGGCGCAACAAAGGGTGATGAGGACGACGATGAAGGGGAATTTGAGCCCGGTGAGGTGCACTGGAAACTCGTGGAGATGCGGTGCTTCTAGAGAGAGAGAGAGGGGGAACAAGACAAAATAGTTTACGTTCGGCAAAGTGAGACTGAGATGAGAGAAAATCCGTGCTATGCCGTGTTAAGAGAGATAAGATTCCACACCCACAGTCAAACAGGACATAAATCAGGCTCTCTCTCACTGAAATGTTAAATTTAATTAAATAGAGAGAAGAGCAGATGTCAAATGGAGAATTGCGACTGTTTTCAGTCACCAATTTTTCAAGTTTTTGAAGGTGACGATGACTAGTTGTTGCTCGAACTAAGCTTAATTGCGAATTGCTTCTTCGGAAGGCACCTTATCATCAAACTCTGGTTCGTTCTTTAACTTCTGAATTCCACAAACCACCTTCCGCTCCCTGAATCTTGCTCAAAACCGGAAACCGGGTAACTGACTGAAAATTCTCGGGATTACCTTCTTATGAAACGCCTTTATAGGGCTGAGTTACCTTGAAGAAGCTACACCAGCACTCAAAACAGAGGGTTCACCGAATCAGCCAAAAGGATCGAGCAGGTCTCTACAGATCAAAGTGACGAGATTCTTCAACGTCTCTAGATCACTCCGGCACAGAGTCGTCTCCCTCCCTATACATCGGGTGGTTGTCCCGTCTCGGAGAGAAGGCTCTGATGTAGCCCAGCCCGCTTGCACGTTATTTGGGAGGCTGTGACAGACGCTACCAACTGCAGGGGGTATTTTGAGCAGCCCTCCTCATCCCTCAACCCTCCTGATCTAATGAGATCGATTTCTCGGCACTTACAGGGAAGAGTTTGAGGGAGGCACAGACAGCCGGTCGCCAGGACTCAGGGACGAAGACAGGACCACAGCGGAGGACCCCACCAGGCTCAGGAGTGACTTTGAGGTTCAGGAAGGGCAGCGAGGGCACCGGGGCACCCGCAGAGGAGGACTGGAAGCGTCCTCGAGGCTCCGCACACAGCGACACCACGTCGGCCGACGCCGCGTAGAGCAGGAAGCGCTGGAGGTTCGGGCACTCGCGGAGAATCGGCACGTAGCGACATCCTGGAAAGCAAAAAGGGACAAACTGGAGACCCGATTCGCGCTACTAATAAAGGCTCTGGTACAGGTATCAGGACTCCCCATTTCAGTGTTTTTTGTTTGTTTTTACGGATATTAAGAACCGAATGTGGCGGATTTGCAAGAAATAGCACTCCAGATCATCGACACAGAACCCCACCATGTTTTACGGTGGGGAGAAGGCAGCAGTCCGGATTAAATGTTCCTTTCGGCTGTCCCCCAAACGTATTGCACTGGACCGGAGGTCGCAAACAAGGTGGACGACAATGATCCGTCAGAGAAAATCACATTTTTCACTGCTTGAAGGAGGACGATTCCGGGGGTTTATATACCACGACTGTAGACGCCTAGAAACATTTGTCGTCTCTGAAAGCAGAGATTTTCTAACAAACGAGAACTAAGAAGCGTTCTCCTAGAGAGAGAGAAACCGAGAAGATGCGAAGATGACCGTAAGAAGCACTCATTTAAATGCGTACTTATTAAAAACAAACTTGCAACCCGCCACTGCAATTTTTTCAGTGCACGCAGTGCCCTAGACACTCAAGGCGCCACGTCTGATTGGTTAGCAAAGACAGGTTATGGTATGCACACCAAGACTGCGGCCGTAGACCCATGGGAGACAAATTAGATATTCGCTTTATTCAAGGGCCTAAGCATTCCTATAGCGTCCTCCCCTACCGTAGGTGCCTTAAACGGTCTAAGGGACAGCTTACCAGCTAGGTTAGAACGTGTTTAACAGCACCGATTTAAAGGAAATCGCCGATTTACTGGCAATTAGATCCGGAGTTAACTGGTTGCAAGGAACCTCGTCGCTCGTCAAAACATTTCTTTTCACAGACTGGTCAACAAACGAGATGAAGTAAGCACAATCCACGTCTGATTGGTTACCAAATACGTCTTGGCTTTTGTCCATCCAAATAAAGTCCAATTTAATCAATGTGTCTGGCCAATTTAGTGGGAGATAAACTTTACACAAAGCGGAGACAAATCAACGAGGAACAAATCCATTATTATTAAAAGATGAAGAATGATAACTGAATTCCAGCCTTCAAGAGAGCAAGTCTGCTTTAAAAATTAGATAATTAACCAAAATTGGTAGGATTTTTCATTCAAGGGACTAAGCAGCTGCATGTTCTTTTCCCAGGCACATCAGGCAGAAATTGGCATTTTTATAGGCGTGAAAATGCTACTGTCAGCAACCTTGGAAATGAGCGCGATTTAAACGAGTTTCAAACACCGTTACCATGGAAATTCTTAGTTCGTCGTCTATTTGGCTAATACTGCTTGGAGAGTCGCGGTTATTCGAGTTTGCAAGATCCCCAACAGCAGGCTTTCCAGTCGATCACATTGTGAAAGATTGTAATGTAAACATAATTTTGTTTAAGGGACTAAACATTGTCTTAGAGTTCACCCTAAAACTGCACGTACTTTTTCTAGGTACATCAATGCCTTGCAATTATAATGAGATTGGCACTACATAACCGTGAGAATCTTGGTGACGATCTTGGAACTTACTGGCCAAGCACCTGAGGGCTCGACACACGTACCGAAAGCGGCTTGAAATTTTTAGCTTATTGGCAAAGAGGAAAACAGGTTATCATATTCGTCACCCGTTTCTAACTTCCCTTTTCGTCTACTGGATCCCCAATCGACACACGAAACGAGGCAAAACCGGTGAAATCTCTATGAAACACCGGGACTGATTAATAACCGAGACCGGTGGAAAAGCCCCTGAGATTTGGCGACAGGCGTGTGTGTGTGTTTATGGGTGTCGAAATTGGAACCCGCCGGTGCAGGGCGGGGACGCACACAAGTGCGATCGATGCACGCACGAGGCGAAAGCGTCGCCACAGAAGGCAACCGCGCACATGGTCTCTCTCTCTCCAGTACGCGCGCTCGTGAAGCCGACTTACAGTGTTGTCGCAGATGCACTTATTGCGCCACTTCGCGCATGTACGTGTTGGGTGCACTTTCCGTGAGGAGTGTGTGGGTGCCAGTTAATGAGGTACCAAGCGGAAGCACTTTCTGGGGACACTGCAAGAACACCATCAACCATTCAGGGCCATCCGGAACACCTCTCAGCTGTTTCCACTCACAACACCGTCCCACGAGGTGACTAGAAACTCCATAAGTGGAGAGATTAAAGACTTATATCAGGTCACCCATAAGTTCTGTCCAAATTTTATATTTGTTTAAATTGAACGGGATTTAAGGAGTACTTTCTAATATCGAATGGAGCTGAACAATGTGTTGAGAAGCATTTAAACTGTTCAGCTCTTGTTTTATGGAAAAATAGAATTAAAATTCGTTCGATTTGAGTGAAATTCAGCGGCCGAAATTCGAGGGCCAACTAGTGTCACCCTTTCTGAAAAGACAACTCGTGACTGACGACGAAAAATGGATCTTTGCTAAGCGTCGTAGGCAGTGACAGCTTCACAAAAGGGGAAAAACATCAGGCACAGTCGAGGTTCTTTCATTCTGGAATGAAAGGAATAGCGCACCTTGACTTGTAAACACCCAATGAATCAAACCACGAGGAGAGGATTCCATACAGCAAAAATCACGTCACATAACGTGGAAGAACTTGATTGAGAGAAAATTCCTCCTCTACCTTATTTTCCTGACCTTGCTCCATCAAACTGTCACTTGTTTTGTTGCTTACAAAGGCGTGTAGAAGAGGTTGGAACTGGCATTCGTGAGTTTTACGAATCAGAACGAAAGAATTCTTTTAGTAATGAAGGTATTAATAAAGTGTAACATGTGGTCATGGCAAATTCGGACAGGACTTATGGAATGGCCTATTTCAAGGGCGTGAAGTTTGGAAAATTCCTGTGAAGAACGTGAGTGGAAGCAAGTGTCCCAGCGAAAGCACTTTCTGGAGAGACTATAAAAACTACATAAGTCAAACAAGAACTAAATCCCACTAATAAAAAATGGTTGGAAACTGTGACACATTTCCTAAAAGTGAATAGATTTTTTTTAAAAATCACGTTGTTAGACCCACTGAAAACAAAGAGGAAAGGACTGTTACGACCTAGAACTTTGAGGAGAGGGTTGTGGTTCTTAAAAGGGCACTAGATTGTTTAAAAAACATTCCATGGGGAGCCTGGGAAAAAACGCATGCCAGAGAGAAAGCACCAACTGGAAAGAGTTAAAGTATAAACAAATCCCACTACTAACTACGATTAAAACAGACCTTCAGTGAGGTAGTTCTACGACTTAGAACCTGGGGAAGAGGGTTGTTGTTTAAAAAAATGGAATCAGGTTTTAAAAAATAGTTTGTTAGGAACGTGGGTGAGGGCAATTACCTCAGCTAAAGCACATACAAACATATACCACTAATGACAACCTACGGAAACGATTTATAAAGATGAGAGATGAGATAGAGATAAGGAACCTTAGAAAAGGGCTGTTTTCTGTAAATAGGAATCGAACTTCTACACTTTCCGTGGACAAAACAATCCTGTGTGCATTCAGAGTATCAACTAACGTCAATATTGACAACCAGGCGAAGGGATTTTCAGCTGTTTAATCCCTTAAAAACTCGGGATTTCGGGAATAGAATTGCAGTTTGCAAAAAGGGCGTTAGGTTTAAAAATCCCGTATGATGAGTGTGGGTGTAAGCGAATTTCCAGATGTTTTACCATAAATGAAAAACACCTCTCCAGAAATTATGATGGAGAATTGATTAATCTCAACCATCTCACGAGACATCTGACTGTTTAATCGTCATGACGACAGCATCGTTCCTTGGGGGTAAACGAAAATTAATTATTTTCTTAAAAATGCAAACTGATGGAGTTTTACAAACAAACAGAAAATTTCCCTGACCTCAGCGACTTTAAGCTGCTTATTCTCATGATGATTGGAGAATTGATAGAGTTTATATATTTCTTGATTTACAAAGATTAAGGGGCTTATATGACCTAGAACTCTAGGGAGACGGGTTGTGAGAAGGGGGGACGTTGATATTGTTTTAAAAAAATTGGCCAAGTTTACAAAAGTTTTCTATGGGGAGCTTGGGAGAACTTTTCGTGGACAAAACAAGTATTACCTTGAATTGAGAGTATAAACAAGCACCACCACTAACAACCACTGGAAACGACTCACAGTGATCGACTGCATAAAGGCGACATCCTCCTCTCCATAAACGGAGTAAATGTTTGCAGCAGCTTCGGCTGGTGCTGATTCTTGGGTAATACCTTCATGTTGGCAGGGTTATAATGAAGCACAACTTAGTTTGATAATTCTGTAAAACCAAATTTAATCCGTTTAAATGCATCTAGATATGAAAATAACATTTAGGTCAAGTAGACTTTATAAATACTTTTTTTAAATAAGGAAAGCATCAGATAGAACTAGTGAGCCGACCTCTAGCATTTTAGAAACAAAAAATGTTGTGAGTAACGTGGGTGAAAGCAAATAGCTTCGGTTTTAAAGCACTTACAGGGAACGCTGTATTCCCATTACATACAGAGCACAAAAACAAGCATCACCACTAACAACAAGCTGAAACAACTTGCAGCTGTTTAGCGTCACGGTGGTCGACTATGCAAAGAAAACAAGACGACTAGAGAGAGAGAACATTAACACGTTTCTAGGATCCTTAAGATAAAGTGAGTGCAAAGTCATATCTGTCAACATAACGACAACTGCATTCTCTCGATGCACTTTTGGAGAGTACAGCAAGGAAGGCACTCTTTTGAAGAGAATTTGCGATTTCCGAGAGCCATCACGATAATCCAATTGTTGTTTAAATTTTCCATTGTGTTCTAAATGGCAAAAGGGGTTTGATGGTATCCGATAATGGCGTTCATTTCTCGAACACACAATCCAAAGGAACTGAAACGGACTACCTAAAGAAACAAATTGACAAGATCCTACAACATTTCCTTCGCTTCCAATCCTAGGAGGAAGATGTCCAGCTGGAACACTTATGGGACGTCTATGCTACCTAGAATAACCACCTCTCGAACATACGGATTCAGCAAAGGAGATCGGTGTTTTCGTGGGACTTGGATTCAGCTGAGACCACGCCGACGGGAGACTATGGGACGATACTCAGCTCCCAAGAGATTGGGGGAGGTGTGTCGTGAACCAGAAGTTCTCTACTTTCGAAGTTCTGGTGTTTGCAGGTACCCCTCTAAGTCTTTTACCAATAGCTAAACTCAATTTCGCAACGACAGATGCACAGTGAACCCGACCTAGACGTTGATTAAGAGTTTTTTTCGTCTGCAGAAAGGACTAACGTCGTCAAATTCCACCATATTTTCCCCAGAAACCCTGGGTGCGAAATCATGACTATTAAGAGAAGACAGTTGTTTTGCTTCACAGCTGCAGAAAAAAACGCACTCTTTTTGGTGAGGATGTGGTGGATGGCCCAGACAGCCCACAGATGAATCTCCAGACGACTGTTGGGGTCGAGGATGAGGGTCTGGAAGGGCTGGAAGGATCGGTAGGCGACCATCTCCGTTGTCGGCGCCGTCCATTGGCACACCGAGTTGCCCTAGAAGTCAGCAAGCAAAGACACTTCCACTTTGATGAGGGAGTTGGAGGCAGACAGGAGGAGTGGGGGAAGGGGAAAAGGGGGGCTTTGAGGAGGGTTTTGGGGTGCTGTTGGCGGATTAGGAGAAGCTCTGAGGATTTTGAGGAAGAGGACAAGCAGGTGTAGAACGAAAACGAGGAGGAATGGGGTTCTGAGGAGAAGAAGGGAAGAGGAAGTGGCGAGAAGAATTGGAGGAGCTAGGTGGAGGTGAAAGAGAATGAGGATTTTGAGAAAGAGTAGGAAGAAGAGGAAACGGAGGAGTTCTAAAGGAGGAGAACTGAGGAAGAAGAGGCGAATGAGTTGATGGAATAGGATTTCCGAAAATGAGGCGGCGGAGGATTTTGAGGAGGAGGAGGAGGAGGGTGCACGTACCAGAAGGCGGACGAACTCTGCCTTATTGGTCTGGTTGGCCTGCATCCAGACCTCGTCATCGAGACAGACGAGGTGCGAGACGATGCCCGCCGCAAAGTAGCTGATCTGGATGCTCGAATGGCTCAGCATCTTGCTGCACACAACACAGCACAACACAACAAAATCGGTATGAGGTCAATAGTAGCCCGTTTCACTACCCCGAACCCCACTTAGCACACTCGTCTATACCACATACAAGCTAAGTACAGAGGTTGGACACAATAATGGAAACACCTGAACGAATCAAACACAATATATCTTACTATGAGGTAGGTTTATCTTTTGCAGCATTTACAGCCCAATTTTCCGAGGTATTGATTCACAAAACCTGTGAATTGTTTCCAATGGAAACTCAACTACTTGTCACTCGAATCTTTAAAATCGACGACCTTGAAGGGCCTCTCAGTAATGAGGTTGAGGTGGTCTGGGTATTGTGGTTGGTGGCCAGATGAGGTGATAAACTTCATTAGAAGGTTCCTCACAAAAAAAGTGGCGAAAACAAGGAGGCGGTTCAAAAGTTAACCCAAGTTGTAGCGATTCTGAGAGCATCTTAATTGGAGCCCTGTTTCATCGAGAAGAGGGTAGTTCTAAAGCGTTCCAAGACTTCTTCTTATTCTTCCTCCTTTTTTCCACAACTGAAAGGAACTCCTCAAAGGAACCCAATTTGTGAATGAGAGAAGGAGCAAAACACTGCAACACTTAACAGACGAAACATTGACTAGGGGAAGAAGAGCAGCTACCACAACTACTATCTTCGCAAATCGAGAAGCAAACCCAGCTCCCAGAGCACGGGCGCAAACTGCCAAAATACTTCGTCGAATGGAGTACTCACTTGAAGATGTTCATGAGGGGCGTGATAAGCAGGGTCTTCTTCGTGGTTGGCACCTCGGCGACATTGTTCTGAGGACAAGTGCACGGTGTTAGGTGGGCTAGGGGAAGCAGAGAAAATCAATACGATGAGAACCACTTACCAGGAGACCAAGACACTTTGTGTAGACGTGGTTCCTGAAGTCCTCAGGCTGGGTGGCCATTTTCTGGAATAAGAGACGAGAAGGTTTTAGAGAAAAACCTGATATTTCTAAAGGGACATGGAAAAACAAGTTCAAAAACCATGTGAGAGATTATGCAAGGTCTCTGAATCACCCTCTATAAACGCGTTGGTACAGACACCTCCCATCGCTTCTCAAACAGCCGATATGGCGTACCTTGAGGACCTTGGCGTAGATTAGGAGGCCACCAACACGGACAAACGCCTGACATGCTTCCGGACACTCGTCAGTGAGGTTCCACAAAGCCGAGAGCGTGAACCGCAGAGTCGTATCGAAGACCGGTTCGCCCGTCTCCTCCAAATCGGCGTTGTAGAGGTAAGTGAGCGGTTCCTCCGACGAGGCAACGTCAGCCGCCGCTTCCTCGGACAATGCCGCCGCCTTCGTCGCCAAATCGAAGGCCACCTTCTGCCTCTCCACGAGGTCCAACACCTCCCGGGTGAGGAGACACTTCTCTACCACGTAGATGAGCAGCTGCTGCAGCCGACGCTTGTCCGAGCTCAGCTCACGAAGGTCTGTCGTCGGGATCTACAACAACACACACCACAGAGCCTTCAACAAGGACCTGAAGGACCATTTTAAGGCTTCACGACATTCAGTTTTTTCGGGGGAAAAAAAACCAGACAGGGGAAGTCGTTGAATAAAGTGGTGAACTGACCTCGGCAGCGAGAATGGAGATGATGGCGACGCCCATTCGCTTCATGTGGACTTCGTTGAACTTGATGAGGCTCTTGAAGACCAGCTCGCAGCACCGCTTGCAACTGAATTTCTACACGGGAAAGACAGGAAAAAAGACTCAATATAACTTTACCACATAACACACCTAGTCCGGGCTCTGAAACTCGGCTAGTTTTCCCTACTTGGAGCTTTGGGACCTGCGAGTAGCACATAGAGATTATACAGTCATCAAGGAGGCAGAAATTGTAGTTAATGAGAATGCATAGTAGCAACTCAAAGTAACTCAAAAGGCCGAAACTATTTGCGCCACAAATATCCTACCCGTTTAAGCATCTCGTTCTCGATTATAGCAAAACCCAGCAAGATAAACTTTTGAAACGATGATTCAATGACCTTTTTACCATCAAATCAAGCGATCTTCCAGATGAAAGGCAAATCCGTCTTTTTCTAGGCCGATTTGACAACAACTACACAGTCTCCTAATGAAGCCAACGGATCTCATACTTCTTCGGTTTTAACCAAATTGCTTTCCGGCGGTACGCCCCTATTAAAGTCCCGACCTTAGTGCTTCCACGTCTCGATAGAGCCTGAAGATTAAAAAAACTCATCGCCGACTTCAAATTCTTCAAGAGCACTTGTTTTAGTTCTTTTAGGCCTTACTAAGGCATCGAAATACCGTTGACGGAGCCAAACTAGTGCCCAACACGGAGGGTTCATCGTAACGCCGAATAGACCTCCTTCGAAGAGTGCAGCTACGACTTCCGTCCATTTTTACCGCGACTGTCCGATACCTTCAACTTATGAGACTGGGTGTTTTAGTGCGACTTCCGAAACGATCGCAGGTGGGCACCGGCTGTAGTTGAAGAGCGAAAAGGAACAGAGACTTCTACGAGGAGGACACAGGCGGTGAAACTTGGATCCAACACGAGAACCACAGACACCAACGTTTCTGTTGGAAACTTCCGACGTACTTAATTCCTCCCCTGTGGTCCCAAAATAGAACGCTCACCGAATTCCAGAAAGGAAGAATGAATAGGCACTTCCCCACCTCTACCGTCTCCAGGAACAAGATCTTACAGGTCGGAAATTCTTCAAGGAGACGAGTAAAATATCTACGGAAAAATATAATACCTAATTTCTAACTATTAAAACATTCACCTTGTTCACCCTTCCAGATAATTAGGGTATTACTTTTAATTGTTACCTAGGACAGACGCGTAACGATCTCCAACATTCCTTTCCGTGTTTTTGAGAATTTTGAAAACTCATATAAAGGATACCGAAGATCCTGTCAAACACATTTCGCTATTCGAGTGGCCATCTTCAGTAAGTAGCTTCAATCGGTGGTTTGTAATGCATGAGACCTGTAGATATTCTAAATGAAAACAGTGTCTCCCACGCCGATGTGACAAGATTTACACATCGTCCCTAAGAAGCCCACGGACCTCACAGGCTTCAAGAAACAACATCTCTCGAGATAAGTCTCGGTGTCTCCGAATCTCGATGGAGTCAGAGAAAGCTCCGACTTTCGTCGACGCTCCTAGAGCATTAATTTCTGCTCTAGGTCTCAAGAAGCCAGAACCAACTGGCAAAGAACCGAAAACCACTGTTCAGTAACTGATTGATGCCTTCATAGAACGCAGGGTTCGTAGTACTAAGTGAGAAGGCCGTTGAAACGACCTAGAGAAGAGGCATGCTCCTAGAAAAGTGCCAGTCGTGACTTCCATCTATCCCTTAAGCCAGTGTTCCATGACTCTCATTTTCATCGAGACCGTCCATGACACCGACATAGGAGATTGGGTGTTTACTCCGACGAGCATCAATAGCAGGTGAAGAGCGAAAAGGAGTAGAACTACTCACAGGGTGGACGTCTCCGGTGAAACTTGGATCTGAACACAGAAACCGGTTCCTGTTTGACATTTTCGACTTACTTAGCTCTGTTCAAAAGAGAACGTCCGTCGCATTCTCGACAGTAAGGACTCAACAAGCCATTAACAACACCTCATAGAATGACATATCTGCGGAAAATTGTTTTCTTTAAGAGTCATCACGTTACCCACAATTACAGTAGCACTTACCGTTGCAAACTTATCGACGGATAACGTAGAGAAAACTTCTGTGGGGCTTCTTGGAAGAGCAATTTTATTGAGGTAGCACAGACGTAAACAGCAGCAAGTAAGTTGAAATCGCAAAACGACGAATGATACTGAAGATCTTGTCAAAGAAATTTCACTATTCGAACAATCGTCTAAAGAACGCGGTTCTGCATAACGCTTTCAAAGATACTCCAAAGTCTTCGACATGAAATCTGCTGATATTCTGGATGAAAAGACAGTTTGCCTTCCACACCGATGTGTCAGCAGATACACAGATCTCACACTTCAGGAAAAAGCTTCTGACTTAACCGGAATGTTATCTATCGTTAGGTCTCCATTACATTCCCGAAAGAAGCGCTTACAGGACTCGACCGTTAAGAAAGTGGTCTAAAGGACAGAACACTGAGAGACTGCGGTGAATTTCTCTCTTAGAAGGTGGATGGAGGGGTTATTTACAGCGCGATGGAGGACGTTGTCGGAGCAGAGCGTGAGAAAGGCGTTCTTGAGGAGTTGGACCTGTTCCTGGTGGTGTTCAATGGCGGTTAGAGTGACGGCGACAGCTCGGTCCAGCAGTTCAGGGGGCAGTCGAGCAGCCTGATCTCCACGAGTGAGGTTGTAGACCACTGCGGTGCCCGCGAGAATCATGTCCGCCTTCTTCATGTGCAGCCGCATCACTCGTAGCACCGTCTACACAAAAGGCACCAATACACGCACGGCTCACATCATCTAGCAAGTCGTAAGCCCGCACAGTCAATTGCGTGGATTGATTCAACATCTTATTGGTCCAGATGTTGACTTATAAATCCACCTAAGCCAATGTAAACACATACTTCCCAAATGTTCCTAAAAAAGCTCTAGTACAAGCGTACTGGTACCGTGGGACTCTGAACCGAATTGTTAGAGAGAATGACAAGACCGCGGCTCCTAAAATCACTGCAGAGCTCCTCAATGGACACCTACAGAACCTGGTTTCCACAAAAACTATTCCTCGTCGGGAGCTGCACCCGTGAGCTTGATTCCGCCGCGGAAAAGCTGCAGGTAGAAAACCTCTAAGTGTTTAGAGTGGTGGATTAGAAACATCCAGAACTAGTCTGTCCCGCAGCAGTAGAAAAAGAGTGATTTTCTCTGACGCATCGCCGTTGGTTACCTCATTTCCGGCTGGCGAGTGTACTACGTTTGGAGACAGTCAAAAGAGACATTTAATTAAGACTGCTATTTGGGAATTTTAGGCGACCAAGTCCCTCATTTCATGATTGTTCAAGAACTGTTTCCGGAGGATGGTAATGCACCAAACCATTTTAACGAAGTTGGGCATCTCATCTGGCCATCACCATAGTCTCCGATCTCAACGTCATTACTGAGGGGGCATTTATGATTGATTTTAGAGATTCAAGTAAGATGAAGTCGATTTCCGCCTCTGAAAGAACTGGTTGAGGGCGTTTTAACTGAGGAATGGGCTATAAATCCCGTGGAAGCCACTAACATGTTGTATGAGTCAATACCTCGGAGAATTGAGGCTGTAATCGCCGCAAAAGGCGCATCTACACCACATCGAAATACACGTAATTGATTTTTCAAAGTGTTTCCACCACTGTAGATTATGAAAACTAGAAGAATTGAAGTTAATGATGACTGGAGGTGACTGCCGACCACTTGCTAAGAGAATTAATGTTTTTAATCTCCAACACGAAGCAATCTGAACTCAATAAAGAGACTCACTATTACCCAGGCAAGCGTCATAGCGACCAATTTCCCTTGCAGTGGCGCTGCTTAGTCCAGCAGTAGCCTGAGGGCCTTGCAACACACCGTCTAACTGGTCGCACCTCCGCACCAAATTGTATGCGTGCATCTCCCCTATTCATCAAATTCGCAAGCCATGTATGGACTGTATCCATTGTCCACAAACTTTATTGCTTCTACAAATCCAGTCCACCCAGTCTAGACGCTCTGGTACAGACGTCTTCTCTCTCCCTCTGGTGTTCGTATGGAGGGAAATGGAACGATTATTTCGAAGCCATGCGAAAAAGGTTGACGCCTAAAGTGAAATTCAGCCTTCTTAGATGGTTGTTTTGGTGTGCTTACAAAAGAAAAGTGCCGCAACCACGCCGTTGAAGGATTTCAAGCCAAGGTGCAACATAAACTGGCAAATAAGTTGGCATGGGCGTGGTGCAGAAACTTACAAAAAATCCTACAGGTGGCAAAGTAGTAAAAGCTTATGATCTACTACTAAATCGTTTTAGGAGGAACAGCAGAAAGCAAAGCCACTTTTTTTCACTCCGCAGTACTGGAACTAACCTAACAGAGTGCGTGCATTGACCCTAAATCTCACCGGCCTTACGTTGTGACCGATAAACCGGTTAACCTAGTAACCGTTCTGGCTATAACTCTTTGCTGTAGCCATGCGCTACCAAATGGCGATCACGGCGTGATCTGAAGAGATCCACCAATCCCTCCAATATGGTTTTCTCAGCTTCTTCATCGGTCCAATTTGAACTCACGAGATAGCGTTCCATCTCGCTTCCCAATTGCAGAAACCCTTCCTCTTATACTTCGGAAGTTTGTATGACCACTGCCGACCCAGTCAATCGCGTTTCTCCCTGACTAGTCACTGCTTCTTCCTCAAACTTCTCAACGGCAACCAAATTGCATCCAATCACCAATTGTAAAGCTCTAACAGCGTTTCTATCAAATCGACTGGCTCACAAACGAATCCTCGATGCACAGACAACGTCCAGATTCTAAGAAGTTCTCCAATCTAAGCAATCCTCTCACACCACCTTAAGAGAGACGTATCAGGAGACGAGCCCATCAATACGGCCGCACTGAATCAGGTCCATCCGCACGCCTGCAACCTCAGACACTACTAGGGCCTTCGGTCTTAATGGGGAATTTTATATTATCACTGCGTCGTCACAGTTCAGCAGGCTGCACACCAGCAAGTAATGGCCTAGGCGCTGACCGACAAATCAGGTCAACCCAATAAATTGCATTAAAATATATTTCTAATTATTGCATCCACTGTTGCAGGTCATTCCATAAGACGGTGAATCCCAGTTACCAATCCTAATAACAACTATTCAAGCAGTATCAAAAGATAAGGCCAAATTTTGCGGATATTTGGCAGGAAGTTGTAACTGGGGCTAATAGCCTACCCATTTCTTTCCCAATCTATGCTCAAAGCTACAACCACTTGAATTGGTGAGAAACTCACAGCCAGGAGTTCGTGGTTGTTCCACTCCTTCGTGCTGGTCTCCTCGAAGATGTTGTGGAAGGCGCTCTGCAGGTAAATCCGACGGTCCTTGTTCTTCAACAGAGTCGCCAACAACGGCTTCTCGCCTCTGTCACCCAGCATCTGCAGGCAAGAAAAATCGAGTTGGTAACGGCTTAAGTTATCAAACGGCGTCTGAAGCGTGTGTGGACAGAGACAAGGTAGGTGAAGTGCCTAAGGAAGTGAGAACTCGTTAATTACGTTCGACTGTGGTCAGGAGAAGGGCCCCGGTGCTGAGCACCAGTGAGTACCTTTAGGTCACATGCATCAACCCTTCAGTAGGCCTCGCTACTCAGAGAGCTGAAATTAAACCGAATGGGCTCGCTACCAAACTACTTCGAATGGCGGTTGCAGATATTATTATAGGCACTTTTACGCCGAAACGTAAAAGGACTTCCGCTGTTTTTTCATGAGTGGCGGCAATCAACCGAGGAGTCTTTTCCTCCTCCTAATCGAGGATTTGTTTTAGAAAAATAAAAAGTTACAAAGAATCCTCCCTACCTGGCGCGTTACCGCCCCTTTAATGCCTTTTTAGCTCAATGCCGCTTCGTGCGTCAGCAGCAAGAGAGACCTGCGCCTACGCACTCCCTCTCACCACCGTTATTACTCCCTCAATGCAAAGTCTCAATGACTATAATTATCATTGATAGGTGAGAAGTTGAGCGCAACGTTTTAAAGCTCTCCACTGAAGCGCGTAAACACAGAGAGGGGCGGGTATTTCGGCGCAATGTAAACACTGAGGTTGGCTCCGGGACGATAAACAAAGCCCTGCAAACAGACTCACGAGACTCCTGGAGGGAGGGTGAGGTGAAAACAGGTACTACCAGACTGTGTGAGCTCCTAAAAAACCCCATATTATATAGAAATCCATCGGGCTAGGGCAGACTGACTCCTTGGGGGTAAAAATCGACAGAATTTCTAGGCGAAAATCGGCAGAAAAAACTGACCGTGATGTGTGGGTACTGGACGGAGAGTTGGTGAATGCCCTCGAGGTCATGACTGTGACGCGATGGCCAGGCTGCCAATCCAATGAACTCGAGTGACGGATGGTTGGCGATAAAAGTCCTGAGCAGGAAACAGATGGTCACCTTAGCGGCTAGTCAAAAGACGCAATTTAGCGCACAACCATGGCCCACAAATGGTCCCGTAATCCGAAGCCTATGCATTCCAATTGCGGAATTCTTAAAGCCACCTCCATTCCTAATAGCCTCACAAAAATGCCACCAAATGATAAACATCGAGCAGATTTTTTCGACTTAATGACGATGATACCGAACTTCGGAGGAACAAACCTTTGAAACATTTCATAAACGGTCAAAAATTCACCGAGAAGGAACTTACTTAATGTCACTAAGACGCAGACTAAAGAGGTTTCCGCATGTGTCAAAGTGTGTCAGATAAGGAAGAGTGTCACTGTCACACAATCGGTCGACGGCATTGAGACGCTTTCGATCGGAATCTGAGGTGGAAGAGACATCCAGAACTCGAAGCTCCGACATCTCTAAAATTGTGTTTAGGGCACGCTCAATGAGTTGGAGGGAATCCAAGTTGAGTCTGTGCATCACAAGCCCACGCAGTCTGTGACGCAGGTCAAGGAGAGAGGTGATATTGTTGATGTTTGTGCGAGAGATGTTGAGATAGCGAAGCGAAGGCAACAGTTTGACAGCGTTCTGGAGACAGTCGTTGGTGAATTTGGTGCGACTGACGTTGAGAACTTGGAGGTTTTTGAGACGGCCAAGAGAGACTACAACCGGCATCTTGTTTTCTTCAATCGGGGTGTTGGTGACGTTGAGGGAAACGAGGTTCTCGACCGAAGACTCACTCAAGCAGCCGATTATGCTATTCATGCTGACGTTTTTTAGGTTGGTTGCGGTTAAATTTGCCAGACGAAAGTCGCGCAGAATGCGCAGATAGGGGGCCGTCACTGGGACATCGCGAATGGTGGGGGAAATGAGATCGACGTATTTGGCAGAAAATAGATTGAGGTGCTCATCTTTCAGTATTTGCCTGCTGCACAATTTAAGGAGAATTTTTTCAGCCGGTCCAGAAACTATTCGACAATCCGGGTGGTAGAACCTCCAAACAAACTTTTGGTCAGGGCAATCTATGCATTTTCCAATTAACAAGTTGATATTTTTGGTCACATAACGAACACAAATGTCCTCCAAGGACGGAACTGAGTCTACAAGAAAGGAATGTGAAATATATGCCTAAGAATATACGGTCAAAATCAATAAATCGGGAGGATATAAGTTAGGCAATGGAGGTAGTATGACAAATTATAAATGACAGAAAGTAATAAATACAACAAATTTAAAATATCAGTGTGAAGCCATAATGAGAATAAGCTTATAGAATTTTCAATAAATATATCTTACTTCTATCAGACATTTGCTTATGGGCTAGTCGTGCATAACAGGACTAAACTGGTGCAATTACACCATTGCAATTAGCTGAAACAAACAAAAGAACCCTTAGGATTTAGTTTAGCAACTTTTTATTTATTTCGATTTATAATCCTGTAATGATTCATCTGTGTGATCTTACTGAGTTTCGTTTAATGAGTCAATGTCATTATTATATTATCTTATGTATTACATTTCAATATTTATTGTAACTTCGGCGCCTCCAATTTAAATATCAGTCTAAGTTATCACATTATATATATTTCCCTAAGCTGCCGTTATTTTCTTGCGAATCAGCAGCTTTATGTGGGTTACTTTCAACTAATGGTGGGCATAGAAGTGATTATAGTGGGAGTCGATTCTAAATAAATAGTCTCTCCGAATCAATGTTTTTCCAAATGCGCTCTTCGAAGTTTCTATGAAAACACTTTTGGTGTATTGCGAATTACGAAAAGGTTAAATACTATTTAACTAAAATCTCCGTTGCCGCGATATCAGCGACTATGATGATATGAAGTGTGTTCCAAGACTACTGTTTCAGTTTTCTTCTTATTAAACTACGGAGCACACCACATCAAGACTAATCTAATGTATCCATTTTACTATACATGATTCTGCTATCGTTTACGCATCATATACTTATTTGATGAATGGCTGGCGTAAGATCGACTACGATGCATCCCAAGACCCATGAACTCGAGAGCCGAAATCTGATAATTTTTTGCCAAATTCAGCAAACATTAGTTGATTAAAATTATCACCTCAAACCTTAGAATTGTGCTTAATTAATGTAAACACTACTGCTGAATGGCGCTTAACGCCCCAACCCAGTAGACCATCACTTCACGGTATCGAGAATTTGATAATCAAAAGGAGAATCTCGAAGACCAAAATACTAATCACTACTGTTTTCCGAAGCCTTAAGCGTCTATCTATTGGAACTGCCTCCTCTTTGATCTAGTCTCTTGCAAACAGCAAGTTATTCACAGCAATGCCTCGTCGACAACGGCAATATCTAAAGATTTAAGATAGTACGGTTCGCCATTCCCGAAATAACAGGTCACATTAGTGAAGTCGTGAATCCGCTAGGGTCTACCGTGTAGTGGTCCTGCCAAGCCCTATGGCGATATGACACATCCTGGTTCGGACGTTTCCTCTTCTTCCTACGGCATTAGGACTCATACTACACAGGGGTTAATTGTACCGTCTTAGGGGAGAATCTAGAACCAGCCATTCGTAACAACACTTCAACCTAAGATCAAGGAAAGGGATCATTCTCCCTCTTGTAAAACCAAGTTTCCTTGGTCAGCGGCTTAGATTCTCTACCAGCCACAATTGATGGGAAGATAACGTGCTAAATTATTTCTAAGACACGTCAGAAGCACAAACATGAGGCGCGTGGTGGGAGAGGGTGTAAGAACGAGGAAAGGGGGTCCGTGGCGTGTCAAAAATATACACAATGTCCATCTATACATCCAAGTTCTCCTCCTCACTCTCTCTGAAGGCTGAGATGGGGGCTGAAAAGAGAGCTGCTGCTGTAGTCGCCGTCGTCCTTTTATAAATTGTCTCTGTGTCTCCAGACGTTCTTCTCGTACCCCTCCGCCACGTGCTCAAGCAGGACCCTCCTCCGCTGCTCACAGTACCGCGATGTGTCTTGCAGGCGCTGTTTCAGACTTCCACTCAGCGACTTGCTGTTCAGATCCCACTCCAGGAGACGTGACAGGTCCTCAGTGGCCCTCTCCAAGTCCCTCTGATTCGTTTCAAACAACATCGCCTCATTCGAGGACTCCAGGAAGTACGCGAAGACGTAGGTGTACATCAGCGTGCGTCGGCAGGCGCACAACACCTCCACCACATGACGCACGAACTTCACGTCTATCCATGACATGCCCTGCTGCTCCAGCTCGACCATACGGTTCGCAACGCTATCCTTCAGGGTCGCCTCCAAGCGTCGTGACTGCTCGTGATTGGCATAGCGGTCGTAGTAGAAGAGGTAGCGCGACAGCGAAGCCCGTGACGCGTCAAGGGCTTCGCGGGCCTTTTGGGCGGCGGCCTTCTTGTAGCTGTTGCAGACGTACCACTGGGAGCCGTGGAGTTCCCAGGAGCCCAGACACACCCAGCAGAACTCGTACTTGCAGTTGGCGTTACGGCAGGTCATGTGGTTGCACCCGCCGTTCTTCTCGATGGTGGCCTTGCATTGCGGACAGTCCTTGGTGTTGGCTGCCACCCAGTGCGCTGTCCCCGCGTCGTTCTTTATCTGAAAGAAGAACAAGGCAGTTGACATTCCACTCTCTATAACCCTTATCACAGGTTAATCCGGCTCACAGTTTCCTAGGTCACCTTAACAAACTCTTTCACACGGCTATGCTGAACCAGGTCCAGAGTTTTTCTCCCGCTTTCTGCCCTAGGGAGGGCACATGCAGGTCTAATGGGCCGAACTCCTGCACACCTAATTGAGAGCGTGTACTTCTCCTCAACCACCACCTATGGAACGCGTGCAGCGACCCTAAAGCTCAACTAATCCGGTTTACTCAACTTCGACATACACCTCCGTCATAAAGGCTCATCTTCTCGTCTCCTACTCATCTCAAGGGATCGCCCAATCCCTTCGATGTAACCTTCTCTGCTACCCCCTCGGTTCAAATCGCATTCACGAAACAGCCTCTGGCCTTCAACGTCTTTAGAGCCCACTTAGCCATTACTGTTGGTGGTAGGTACACTGAAGAGTTTGGTGTAAAGAGGAATACCTTGACAGGTATCTTGTTCCGTTCAGGTCACCTCAAAACCCAAGCAGAACATTTTAGCGATAATTTGGCCGTAGTTATTGACGTAGACGCTAGGATACTTCATTTCGAAAGGAATAAAGATTACGTAAGAACCAGAAATTGAAAAAAATCACAACCCCAAGCGATCCAAAACAATGGCTTTAACAGTACCACACATTTAGTTAAAAACCAAAGGAGATAATATGTGTGATATTTTGACCGTGGTTTCTGAGGTAGGCACTTGATACGAATAGCCCAAGAGTTTATCTAAGGGGCTATTTTTTGCAACATAGAGGTCGTGGTTATTGAGGTAGATGCTTGATGTGGAGAGCTCATGAATCAACTATAATTCGCCAAGAATGACGACTGTAAAAAAGAGGTAGATGTTGAAGCTAGTAAGGATCGCTAGTTGGCACCATTAAAAGCGAGTAAATTCCATACTTGAATAATCCTGTGACGAACTGAAAGCGTCTCTACGATGTCTAGCAGATTGCATCCCGCACCTAATTGCGAGTTAGTAGTTTTCGTAAATCGCACCTATGACCTTATATACTGACCCAAATCACAAAACACATTCCTCATAACCAATCTGGCACAGACGTCTTCTCTTCACCTTTCCCCTATGTTAACAGAGAAAACTCACTCTCCCCAAAGGGCCTTTTTCAATCCCTCTTAACCAGCTTTCCTACATGGGAATATTGACGCCTGGCTAACTCAAATGGAGAAATGGCTTTTGAAGTATGCAACATAACGGCGGCAGGGCACCTCTGTCCTCCAGAATCTCCCTCCCCACAAAAAATTCTCCAGGAATTCCAGAATTACCCGAACTCACACCAAAAGCTTTGGTGACCGTAAAACATTGAAGATTTTGCTCAGTATGCCGGATTTGATCCACGCGTCCAACAGGCTTCAGTCCATTACGAGAAGTTTTCTTGGAGAGAATCTGCCCTCATGTGTCCGAGCTATCCTCGTCAAAGACTTGGACACTCTGGACCTATCCGTTTTGGCTTAATTTGGCAAATACGGGCTCCATCGAGCCTTGTCTCTGTCAATAATTCAGCACGGCAAGTGTAAAACATCTCAAAGGGGGTATTGTAGTGGCCATGCGTAATCCCAAGGTAGGAAGGGACATCCCTAGCAGGTTTTACGGGTCTTGGAAAAGCAACCCCCATATGCCAGAGACCCAGATATCCTTGAGTTACTCGGTTTGCCTCATTCAACCAATCAAATTCTGGAAATACAAGTCCCATCGATCTAGCGATCAAAAGTGAGAACACCCAACGACTCAGCTTAGCAGGTCTAAACCATCTCATAATGGCCGAGCTTAATCCTACACTAAGGACACCTCAAGCAGGCCGCACCTCCGCACCTGCGCGTGTACTTTTCCTAACTCACCACTAGAACTCGAATCTCATTAGCCCAGGAGTTGACCGATAAATCCGGGGTAGTGGATACGTTTAGAGAGCGACTCAAAGAGCAACTAGAGGGGAGTACCTTATTGATCCAGAGTTGGAGGTACTTGCAGAGCACGGGTTCGTGCCAGGGGTTGCCACAGGCGAAACAGAAGGTCTCCTCACAGTTGGCACAGATCACCTCTCGTACAATCCTGTTGCCAGCCGGCGTAGCAGCCATTGCCACCGCCACAGAGCCCCCATAGGGACCAGAGACGCGCACAGCATGCCCACAATCCACCCCCGGGCACCAGGTGAGGTAGCGGTTGTGCAGCACGAAGCTGTTCACCATCAGACGCTGGAACCGGCGGTAGGCTAGTGGCAGTTGGGGTGTTCCGTCGCCTGCCGCTGCTGCTGTTGTACCTGGACTCTGAGGGGGGACAGCGGCGGTAGTGGCGGTGTTGAGGAGGATGTTAGCGACACTGTCGTCGTCGATAAGACCCTCGCATTGGTAGCCTGGGCAGGTCAGACGACTGGCTTGGCTCTCGTAGAGGATCTGGCACTTCAGGTAGCTCAGCCAACACCCTCGGCAGAAGTAGTGCTCACAGCCTAGGCCCAGCATGTCCCCTATAAGAAGCAACACAAAGGGATTTACATTTCTAGGCCCCGGAGCATTGTTCTTCAGCTAGGGGACTTTGCTTTATTAGGGTTAAAGGTGGGCAGTTCTTTCCTTCCAAGGAACTTCCTTGGAATGGCTACTGACTGGCCTCCACGTCTGGCTGGTTAATAAAGACGAGACCGGTATGCACACCAAGACTGCCCTTGTCCTTAACCCAGTCAATCCCAGGGTACCTTAATGTTTGAGCATTACTTTGAAAATTTGTTTGATGAATGAAAATTTGATATAGGAGAGATCGGGGGTTTGCTCGAGACTGCCAAAGCGGTCTCCGATGAGTGAAAAGGAGCAGAGCCTTCAACGAAGTGCGACACAGAAAGAAGCTGAGACCACGGAACCTTCGACTCTTTTACTTCTGTTTCTTGAAGCACCTAAGTAGAACTTCCACCATCTCCGAGAACAAAACTTCAAGAGGAAACTACTACTGACACTTTTAGCGTTGTAAACAGACAAAAATAGAAGGAAAAACGAATCTTCAAATCACAGATTTAGCATGAAAAATTGGCGTTTTTACATGAATTTCAAGGGTTCTACACTGATTTCATCAACCCTTCTTCCATTCAAATACCAGCAACAATCGTCGTCTTCTACCTCTTCTCAAAGTCCTCCTGAACCAAGCTTCATATTCTCTGGTTTACATGAATAGATGTTAAATTTATGAGAGATCCGAAAAGGCTATGGATCACCCATTTAAGACACGGAGGCAGAAAACACGATGTTAAGAAATACTAACAGATTAAACAACCACTACTTACATTCGTATCGAAAAGAGTACCGCATCATTCGGGTAACAGAGTTAAGTGGCCAGTTACATAAGTCGAGATCCGAAAAAGGCACAGTTTTGCTCGTTAGAGATGGAAAAATACATGGATTGCACCGACATGTGCATCAAACACAAATATGGAGGTGATGAGATTTGATAACAGTTCATCGTGGCCCTACAACGGTCTTGTTGCGGGTCACAAAATTAGCTTTGACCTCCTATTAGAGCTGGCACTTATCTCTACGTAGCGGAGAATAATCAGAAAAGCCTACTGATCTAGGATTTAAATTTAATTGCCTGAGTTGTGAAGGGGAATTCTAGGCGATGATGCAAAATTGTGAAATTAGCAAAACGCACTTGCAGGTGAAGGGCAACAGCAGATATCACAGTCCATCTCGTCGGGAGTGTCTATAAATGATAAAAAATAAGACACGTATAAATGCTGAGATTAGAAACCACGAAATTTAGAGAATAAAAAAGGGTTTAACGGACCTCCATGAACATCAGCGTAAGTCTTGAGAGTCATGGAAGGCAGTTCGTCTCGGTTTTCGACCATGGCAGGGAGGATGGTGGATTTGACGAAGTCAACGGGGTTAGTTTGCTCGTAGTACTGTTCAATGAGGGCGTCTTTGTTCCAGCTGAAGTGGTCGAGAAGCAGCCGAATGACGGTGTTGGGGAGAGTTGTAACTTGGTGCACATCATTGACTATTTCCAGCATATGTTCAATAAGCTGTTCAGGGGTGAGATTCTACACAAAGAGAAATAAAGATTAGGCGGAATTAATAAATTGAAAAGGAACTTACCTCAAACTGGAGGTTGTCGGCATCTTTGGAGCCCTCATCACAAATACTTTGAAAGAACTCGTTATCAATGTCCTCAGAAAAACCGTCGGAGTCGTCCGGGGACATCATTTTTTTTGTTTTTTTTTCCGACGAAACTAACGGAGAAAACTCCGTGGTAAATTAAAAGTAGTTTGCGAAGTCAATAAAATAAATTCCAAAGAGCTATGGAAAACATGCAATAATACCCGGCCAAAACGAAAAACTTAATAATCCAATACGAATGCCAAGCTATTCCTGCGTTTGGTTTTTTTCGAATGGCTGATGCCTATGCAAAATTAATGTAAAGAAACAAAGTTTGTCTTTTTGAAAAGTGATTGTAACACAGAACACACTTGCACCAACAACTTCGATTAGGTCGCTAGTTTCGGTACGCATATAAACCTCAAAGTTATGTTTTGGTTGCATTTTTAAGTGCAAAAAATAAATATCTTTTTATTTTTTCTTTATAACAGTGGCATCATATACTGTATAAATAGTGCATATTTGATTATTTTTTCCATGTTACTGCGTTGTCTTTCAGTTCTCCTTTCCACCGTTTTTCTCTATTCTATAGTATTTGGCAGACCATCTACTTTCATATTCTGTTCATTTTGCAAAATCTTCTTTTTATACTTTGTCTTCTTTTTCGAAAATTACTCATCATCCTTTGCGCCTGGGCTTTTGTTAACATAAATTAAACCTATGGAAGAGTTCTTATGAATAACTGCAAAAGGGTGACGAAACAGTGTTGCTAGCCTTAATTTAAACATTGTTTAAAATTAATAAAACCGCCTGAATTAATAGAATTATTCCGACGACCTCTACTTTTTCCAAGTAAGTAGCTAACGTAATTCCCTGAACCCAATCTAATCATCCTGTATCGAAGTGAACTCAAGCTTTCGAGAATTGCTTTATCACCAAGATCCAACTTCAATATTTTAAAGTTCTTGTTCTATGCTCCGAAAGATTTGGAAGGAATTCAAATATCATGAATACGTCGTTCATGCAACTGTGCGCCTTTTTGAAACTCAAAAGCCTACCTATCTATCGTGCACATTGGATGTCTGTGCAAACACACGCTTATTAGGTTCTTATGGGACATTTTGGTCCTTCCTCTAGGCAGCATTCAATTGAAGTCTTTCTGTTATCTTTTGCTTGGGACGACAATGACGTTGAAGACTGTTTTAACGAATTCAATGCAAAGTGTATTTATCCTGATATGATATTTCATCTTTGTTCCTGTTTCAGTTAGGATGCTTAGAAGAGGGCTTAGGTCAACCATAAGCAGCAGATCCTGAAATGCATTGGTTGCAATTTTTTGGGTAAATAAAAGCAAGTTAAATATCTAGTGAATCGTTATATGTCGACTTGCATAAACTCCATGAAGTTGCAGCTTTTTGACAATTTTTTATGGATGCAACTGATCTATCAGATTGGAAGTAAGGAAATCAAATTTATAATAAGGCGCCACCCCAATTTTTGCGATATATTAAGATGTTTTGAGGATTGATATTATCCTCCAATCTACATCAATCTCATATCTACCACTAGGGACAGAGTACAGGTGTTTTTGAAAAACTCTAATACATCTCATAGAGCGTAGGGTGTGTACTCGTCAAAGTGCACGCTGAATGTTCTACTCACCCAAATATTCATACATTCTCTAAGAAGTGAATTCAGGACAATGATGGGATTTGAGAACATTCTTGAGTCGTATGTTCATTGGTAGTGAATGTATGGCCATTAAACTGGGGTTCTATGGAAAAAGCCATTTTTATTCGATTCCTCTTAGATGTTATGCTTGAATTTATAAGAATTTCCTGAGGGAAATACATCGAACTCACAACTCATCTCACTGAAAATTGTTGAATATTAATAATTCGAGAAGGTAATCCAAAGTTGAAAAGTTTTCTATCAGATGCTCGAAACGAACGAAAAACAAGATATCTCCTCAATTAGAAACGAGTTATAATTTCGAAGATATCAGATGCAAGTAGTCGACTTAAACAAAAAGAACTGAATTACAGTGGTAAACGGCTATTTTTACATTTTTCAGAGTTTTTCACAGGAAGAACAATATTTCGTTTTAATAAAAACTAGTTTTTGTAGATTTCGGGGGGGAGTTATGCTATTTAACTTGGTACTGTTAATACGCTCGATCACTGACCACCAGAGACAAATGCGTATAAACTCAAAACTTATTCGTAGAAGTACAACACGTCATGGTAACAACATAAACAATATATATATATATTACAGTAGATAACAAAAGTGAACTAAATAATATATTCGGAAATAATCGAAAATTATAAATTAAATTTTCTAGAGTTACAGCACAAGTACAGTGAACATACCGCCACTTTGCAGGTTACTCTGTGTTTTAATAGATGTGTTGTAGTTCAGAATCTTGAAAAAATACTTTAGAGTTTGAAATCTGAGAACTCAAACCTTTCATCCAAGAAATATGTGATAAAAATGATGAGAATGGGAGATGACCGAAACTGATGCCTCATCAAAAGAGGATATGTGGCAGCTTCACTTTGCGCAAAAGTTACGATAGCTTACGGTCACCAAGGGCTTTATGCCGGAATAGCTGTTGTTTAAATCTTTGCCACTCTGACAAACCGGTTTGTTGAATTATCTCCATTTTTGAAGTTTGCATCACTAGGGTAATTCTGCAATCCCTAGCAAAATTCTTGGGCAGGTTCAGAGAACACAGGTGCACCTCTGCCGTTCGTCCGTTATGTTGTTGACACCAAAAACCATTTCTCTATACGATCTAGTTAGTTAGGTGTCAAATAACGGGAACAACAAACAAAAAACCCTAAAATATGTCAGATTTTGATTGTTTATAACATGTTCAAAGATTATAAAGTTAAATTATCATGTGTTTCCATTATTCTGTCCTCGATGTTGATTCTCTTTTGTCACCTTTAGATCCACTTCATTCTACCTAATTTTGCAACTATTGACGACTTCTTTTTTAAAGAAACTATCGACTCATTCATGCGAGCACAGCTGTGTAATTACGCAGTGACCTCAGTGGTGTTAATAGGTAATTGCTAAAAATAACCCTGGTCCCCTTAGCGCGAGTGAGTGGGGTGTTGTCCGTAGTCGTAATGACGCATTCACTGTCACATTTGCAATAACGAGAATCCTTGCTATGAAATCCTGTAAATTACATGTTAATAAACTTCGCAAATGCAACTAGAAAAGCTACCATTTACTTTAAACACCCATTGGCATTTCTTGGGCACTTATTACTACTCATAAAGCTTGCAATCTCTTACCTTAGTTTCTGCTGGATGAGAATGAATAAATCTGATTGGTAGTTCCTTCCTGGACTTCCTTCTTTGAGTCGTCGCTGGCTTAAACTCTAAACTGTAGTCTTCCAGTTCCAGAAACGATTTTTCGAAGCCCCATTGATCTTCATTCCTTTCCATTCGAGTTAATCCTAAATTTTACCCGAAAACATTTGTAAAAACATCTGAAAAGGTAGCATGAAACTACTTGAAGCAGTTAATTAAAAGACATTTTGGCGTCTCAAATTTTTTAAACTATATAATTTTACTGACATTAAGAATGGATCTCAGCGTCAGAGAACTCTTCTACAATCTGAAAGTGTGTTCAGATGACAAGGGATGGCCCTTGAATGAAATCAATCATGTTTTAATCTACTTTGGTCAAGGTTGTCTTGAATCTGAGACAGTTTAATGCAACAGAAGGGTGAGGACTCAAGAATGAAAGTTGTGAAACAGCCTCAATGTTTCGGCCTGTTTTGAGGTGGTTCCAAGTCTTTGGTGCGAGCCAGGGTCGTCGTCAAAGCCACCAAAACTTGTCGCTGAATCATCTTATGTGAATTCCTTTACATCCGAGTTCTACAACAATTTCTCCTGCAACTCATCTAACTATACCTGTTTTTTTTCGCTGTCCATATAAGTAAATTCTAAACGTTGCAGAGGTTTGTATGATATTGATTGCTAGAGTTAGCTCAAAACAAGGTAAACACCCAGTGCAGTCATCTAACATGTTTTAAATTTTTTTACAACGAATGCTTCTAACGCTTTTAACGAATTCTGCAAAATTTCTGATCCACAATCGAAAGCATTTTCAAGGAATGAGTAACATTTATCAATCACTGTTTGCTCTCTTATGTCTAATCAGTTAAAATCGAGGTAGTTACTAGGTGGTAAGATAATTATTGAAGGATAATAGCAAATACAAAAGGAGGAAAACAAAGATTTATCAAAAATAAGTCTGAGAAACATGATTTTTATCCTTCAGAATCTAATTTCTGGTTTTTAACATTCATTTTAACAGAAGATTCATTCTCCTATATCCAAATGACTTCCGAGATTAACCAGGCTCTGTCCGGACTTTCCGGAAAATCAAAACAGTTGTAACTTATCCCGATTCACTATTCTCCGTTAACAGACAACCCACAGGAATACCTGGAACGCTGTTACTAATACCCTTGGAACATACCACCCAAGCACTACATGTACTGAGTGCTGTTTAAACGAGTTTCAAAGCACTGTTTTCAAGAAAGAAATAGTATTTTATTGACGATTTGAGTGTTTCTCTATGGTACCTCTAGGGGAGAAATCTTGAGCTCTCGCTGACTTGTTTTGGCAATGGTAAACGTCTCCTCTTTCCTCCACCTATTGCTGTAATGTAAAATTAATTTTTTGGAGTATAAACATTCAAATTTTCCTTTTTTACTGAATTTCCCATGACAATTATAGCATTCTGTATACAAGAAGTACACTAATGAAGTTTAATCTAGTAATGTCATTGTGCCGTGTAGTGGCTGCTATTTCGTGACGCAATGTCATATTCATTTATACTTAAACCACATCGATAACTTGGCATAAATTTTAAACTAAACCAAGATATCCCACCTGCTTGGCTAATTGTCGACATAAAATCGTCATGGTTACAAAACTGCCGATTGCATGATATTCCTAAAACCATTCACTTATCGAATACAATTCCTATAATAAGGAATTTAGATAGGTTTGGGCCATCTTGATTTTTTCCCCTAGGGACATTAGGGAAGAGCCTGTACAATCTTAAATCTCTTGGAAATAGGATTAGGAATCTTAATTTAGAATTATATTTCAAACAGGAAAACAAAACTACAAATTTAAATGTGAACTCAGGTCTGATTCATCTGAATTGCTTTATGCTTGTAGACCTCAAAGTACAAAGATAATACCATTTATTAGAAAGAAAAAAGAGATTCAATTTTGAAAAAGGCATCAGTAAGGAACAGAAAGCTACTTTTGCCAAATGATCAGGTTTAAACATAGCTGATTATTCTGATCAAAAATCAATATATGCATCATTTGGCTTTCCCATCTTTACTTCTTATATATCCTGATGAAATCAGCTTTCGAACTCCGAGCCTGATCATAGGCCAACTCATTTATATGATCTGGAATTAAAAAATCAATAACCCATCGATTGGATCATGGAATTATAAAGGTAAGTGTGTGACAATACATCATGTTTATTCAAGAAATGCTCTAGTTTCTATCGATCAGACTAGATTAATACAGATGTAATTATGAAATTAGGGGTGATGCCTTTCCGATTCAAATTTTGAGCACACGCCAGCGAAATTTAATGATCTCATCGGGTCACAGAGGGGTCCAGGTCACGAGATGACGCAGTTCTGAACCCATCTGCGCTGTTGCGAATCGCAGTTGGTCATAAACACAACCGCATTTCTCCCCTGCTTATCTGCGTCACAAGAGGTCAACGGTTGAGCATATAAAGCCCTCTGCTCAATGCAGCTGCATGCAGTTGGAGTCGGCCTAGATGGAGTGATCTGGTCCATCCATAGCTCTGTCTACGCGAATCAGTTGGTTGTCACAACTAATTCGAGTATTCAGAGGTAAGGGTGGCCAACGAACGCCTGTACGAAGCCCTTTCATTTTTTTACCGTTGTATAATCCAATAAACTCTCATCGGGAATGCTTCGACAGTTTTATGGAGATAATTTGAGCAGGAAGCTAGTGAAGGTTTCGCTTTTCATTCGTTTTTCTGTGAAAAGGGATTGATTGTGTTGCAATTGTTGGATTCCGAGAAGGGAGATGAATTCGATGTTTTCCTAGACTCGAGACTGCTTGTTGTTAGAAACAGGAAAGGTAGGATGGGGCTGATTTTCTGTTTTGTAGGACAGAAGAAGACACGCATGGGCTGGAACCGATTCGCTTGCACAATTGCACTTTAAGGTTAGCGAATTCACAAGTCCTGGACAAGTCTAGGTTACGGTTCACTTGCTAAGCGTTGTCTTTAAATGAAAAATAAGAAATAGAAATTGCTTAGCCTTCCCGAAAAATGATGCTGGAGGGAGTGAATACTTGAGGGCTTTCATAGGAATCCTTTTATTCTCTCTTATAAATTCAATATTGTCAGCCAAAGGATAGTTTGCAATAATAACTTCAAGGATAAAAAGCGAAAAGCCAATAATTTGTGGAAGAAAACGCCGGTCTAACATAAATATTATTATTATAAACAAGTGCTTTAGGATATTTCTAAATTATCGACGACTGGTCACCGAGATCCTCCAATAAATGCCAAACTCTTCTCAATACCGCCAGAGGAAAAAGTGCGCTGTATTTTTTACCTCTATAACGCACTGTTAGAAGAGATTCGTCTTTCAATGCCAAAATTCGGCCTGACTGAATTCATTGGTCAAGAGTTGGGCCAATAAGATAAAGGATCAATAAGCGCAATCAATAATTTGCTTGCAAAGCTCATGATTTAGGGGGAGGGAAGGGGGAGGTAACGCACGTAATTGTGTGCGGCAGTGTAAGCTCCTGAACGTGATTGGACCACGGAAGTTCTAACGGCATAAAATATGTCCATGACCTTTTGAGTAAAAACAGAAGATATTTCTGATTGTGCAACACTCTCCTTGAATTGAACAAATAAGTTCACTGATTACAAATATCCAAAAGCTACGGGAACATGCAGTGAAATGGCCTGAAACGTCTTCATTTGCCTAAACTTGACAGTTTTCCAGGCCCTTCGATTTCGATTGATTTTCCTCGTCATATTTCATTAATCTCAATTTCTTATTGTGTTTTGGATTTAAATTTGCAAATTATAACCAACTCAAAGCACTGGAGTCTCGCAATCTATGTTGGTTTTAACGAAGCATCAACATGATTTGCATCACGACATTTTTATCTGAAACGAAGGTACTATTTTCCAGAGGGTTCTGCTTAGTAGTGGTGGTGTAATTTTTAGTGCTGGTTAAATTTGACACATCAGCTGATAAATCACTGCTTACGGTAGAAAACTAGATAGAGGTCCTCTTATGCTCAGCGCTGATAATGGATACGCTTTTGAAGGACAGGGCGCCAACGAGCACGGACCAATCAGAAATGGCTTAGTCATGATTAGTGTTCCGTCGTCAGAATAAGCTTACACAAACCCCTATTATGCTTATAAGGTAGTAATCCATCAGCTCGAACTCGGTGATTCCAAGCCGCTGAAGATGGAGAGAACAATGAAGAAGCGAATAAAATCACTATTGATCATTAATCAGTGAAATGAGCACAGCCAGTCTGCGTGCATCGAATGCTGGACACTAGCCCGTTGTCTCGGGCCCCAATCATACATCACAACAATCGCACTGGAACGAATGCTCAGCCAGAAACTGGTATCGCAAGTTTCCTTTAAACAACAGCACACTTAAATTTAGCAAAATGCATTTAAGAATTAGAAAAGCAGCCCGTTTATGGTTGTTATGCAATTTTGATAAATTTTTTTCAGAAAAACAGATTTTTCTAGTCTTTAATCCAAACAAAATATTTTTTAATTATCGGAAATCAAATGATGCTTGTGTTAATTTAGCAATTAAAATGAAGAAATGGCTATTTCTACTGAATTTTAAATAAGTAGCACCAGCAAAAACCAACTATTTTGTAGTACTAAAAATTACTTGTATTTGTATATCATAAGTACTAAAATTGTCATTTCATTACAATAGAAATATTGATCAATCTGGTTACTAATTTTTTATTTAACAAGCCTTCAAGTGTCACGAACGAGTTATAGCTGAATATTCAATGCAACCGATGACTTAGCAGATATTCTGGATCATTCTGCTGCTAGATATTTGCAAAACACCAGTGATTTCTACCCATAAAATTCGG